>VDFB02177849.1:0-23442 GCA_007258455.2 Sequoia sempervirens | reverse complement strand
ATATGCAAGATTCATAACTAGTGAAACGTATGCACCTCAAACTATATGGTCAAAATGCAATGTTGAAAAATGCACACGATTTATATTATATTTAGTTTTATGCCTACCGTAGGGTACTCTCTTAATACATTTATGTAGCTATAAATGACACACTTTTGAGCAAATTTCCCCATATATATCATTTCTTGTACCGATCCCTATGTGTATTACTTATGCCCATGATTATGTACATCTAGTAATTGTCTTATTGTCTTATCTATTTGTTATTGATCAATAATTTAATCTCTATTAATAATCCAATCACAGAAAGCCTAAATACGTCCTACATGTTTGACCTAGTTCATGTATTTTTGAGTGATTTCATTTTTGTAGGAAGGATCTAGAGCTATTTCTATGAAAAAATAAATGTTAAAAAATTATCCATCTAGCCCATCTTACACTTTGCTTTGAAGCTAAACTTTATTACATTATTGCACTTTAAATAATGTTATGTTTTTATATACAAAATTTCATTTAAATTATATTCGATTTTAGTCACATAAAATTGCATAACTTTTCTCAATCACTCAAGAAGAATCATTTGCATTTTCAATCAAATTCTAAAATCGGAAAGGGATTCTAGAATATGGAATCACCCTCATCCTAACATATGTGAATTTCTTAGAAATTATTATAGAATTTATGTCCATGTTTAAAGTTTGTTGTTTGCCAAGATATATTTAATATTACAAACTTTGTAGAAAACCCCTAAGAGTGATAAAAATAATAATCATCTACCAATCCAATTTTTAAAGAATTTATAAGGTAGAATCTAGAGAAAATCATAGGTTCAATTTTTAGTAAACCTAAACAATCTCTTAAATTTCAATATTTTCCTATATGCATGTATCCGAGGGATTACATATTGTTAGATCAAATCTAAAGTAGATGAAAAATAAATTAAGACATTGATGGATCGTATTCAACAAATCCTTTGAAATAATTTATTTTCTATAAATAACAAGTACCTCATTTGTAAACAGAAATTGGGCACTCTCAATCAATGCAGCATAGTAAAAGGAAATACAAAATCAAATATTAATTCCAAAGGTTGAACCAATCTAAGCTTACCAGATGTAATCAAATCTCAACAACAATTAGACTTTTTTTTGCACAAGCAATTTTTTTCAAACATTCTCATATAGACTTATTATAAAAATTATATATTAAAACCAACACCATATAGATGTATGATGCTTTTTTATTAGTTCCTGCTGGCAAGTTACTATTGCAATGGTTTTATTTTTATTTTTTTGGTTGGGTTAACCAATCACATTTAATAATTTTAATATATATTTTTTATTTCTAGAGTTTGTATTTTAGAACATATTTTTTATATTTAAAAGTTATTATTTATCTCTTTTTTCATTGGTCAGAGTAGCTATGTAATTCACCTTTCTTTTAAAATAATGTGAGAAATTAAGTGATCATAATATCCTTGGAACATTATAGTTAATGGAGAAGCTGCTAGAAGGAGAAACTTATGGAAGGAGAAGTTGCTAGTGAAATTTTCACAGCACCAACAAAGAGACAATAATGACGATGGAAGAAACGATAGTACAGCTCGGCTGGTGACAGTGCAAATATGGTTAAGAACAAACAGCAACATTACACCATGAGCATAGAAGTTGGACATCAAACATCGTGGGAACCGGTAGAGTTGTATCGACTTTTTCCTTCCTTTGGCCTTTTCGTTAAAATATTTCCCATTTATTGGTCTGTTTGAACTTCTGGTTAGCATCTTGAAACATTTTTAACGGGTTTATTATTTGGCCCATTTTGTCAGTCGTGATAACTCTTTCACGAACCCTGGAAGCAAAAGCAACTTTGGATCCTCCATCCATCTGGCTTTCCTTTTCCTAGACCCAGTGTTGTCCTAGGAGCGTTGTCCTGTGTCTCGCCTTCCCCTTCTGCTTGAGGTGCCCATCTGGACCACCGTTTCCTACCAATGCTAGCCTCTGCTGACCAAGAAGGTTCACTTCCTTGAGTAGTTTCAGCTAGGCCTGAATCCTTGCCTCTATTATCTGTGGTCTCAGACAAATCAATTCACCTTTCTTTTAAAATAATGTGAGAAATTAAGTGATCATAATATCCTTGGAACATTATAGTTAATGGAGAAGCTGCTAGAAGGAGAAACTTCTGGAAGGAGAAGTTGCTAGAGAAATTTTCACAGCACCAACAAAGAGACAATAATGACAATGGAAGCAACGACAGTACAGCTCGGCTAGTGAAAGTGCAAATATGGTGAAGAACAAACAACAACATTACACCATGAGCATGGAAGTTGGACATCAAACATCGTGGGAACCGGTAGAGTTGTATCGACTTTTTCCTTCCTTTGGCCTTTTCGTTAAAATATTTGCCAGTTATTGGTCTGTTTGACCTTCTGGTTAGCATCTTGAAACATTTTTAACGGGTTTATTATTTGGCTCATTTTGTAAGTCGTGATAACTCTTTCACGAACCCTGGAAGCAAAAGCCGCTTTGGATCCTCCGTCCATCTGGCTTTCCTTTTCCTAGACCCAGTGTTGTCCTAGGGGCGTTTTCTTGTGTCTCGCCTTCCCCTTCTGCTTGAGGTGCCCATCTGGACCACCGTTTCCTACCAATGCTAGCCTCTGCTGACCAAGAAGGTTCACTTCCTTGAGTAGTTCCAGCTAGGCCAGAAACCTTGCCTCTATTATATGTCGTCTTAGACAAATCAATTTAAATCTTTTGTTAATTTGTTTAATGACAATTCTCATTGATATTGAAGAAATGCAATTGAATACTAGAAAAAATATTGTATATAAGATATTTTACTAGCAAGATGTTCCTAAATCCCTTACACAGGATGAAAGCGATAATTTTCTAATACTAAAGCTTTACATCTTTTGTTTATGGCAGATTTCATGAAATTTTAGATTTTTCTTTTTATCTATGTTAGTGCTTAGGGGATTTGGGGCATCTGCGAACCCTTGAATTCAGCAGAAGAAATTTAGTATTAGCCCCCTAACACAAATTAATAGTTTCAGTTGATACTTCTAATTTTATTTTTCATGGCATGCCAAAAACAATGAGGAATTGGATCTCTTTGCATACAGTGAGAAATTGGAAATAGCTTTAAACTATGAATGATGATTCAAAAAGGAATTATAATTCCCTCAACTGGCCTTGCTGTGGTGTACCTCATTGCCAGTTTTGGAAGGGCACATTCCACTATTGTTCTTGTCACTCATTCAAAGAGTCGATTCATTTTTCTCGTCATATCAAGGAGAGTAAGCCCATATCTCTTTTTTCTTTTGACAACAGTAGCACTTGTCTGGCCTTTACTCCTTTTTTGTGCAAACATAGTGATTTGGTAGCCCATTCTATTGTCTTTGTTTCACAAATATGTTAATATATCTATAATGTAACGTGCCAGCAAATTACACAATGATTGAGGGTGAAACTATACTATAACGTGCCAGCAAATTACACTAGTAGCATTTTTTAACATTAAGGCAATGCTATAGCCATATCAAAGTTATTTTAATGCATAAATGACTATAGATATGCCTATATATTGCCTGTAGAATGATAATAGGACATGTTTTCTCAATGAGTTTGAACTAGAATATGACTCCTTGTGGTGTAGGATAAGGATTTTTATGCCATGCACAGATGCATACTTCCTTGTTTGACTACCCATGTGCTCTACATGTCTGCAATTTGTAGAATTTCTTTTCTACTCTTTCCAAGAATTGCCATATTTAAGTCCTTATTGTCCAATGTATAGCTTCCATTTTACTACTTTTCCCATAATTTTCATCATTCAACCATGTGTAAGTTGAGATATGAAGCTTTCGACCATTATTTGGCATCCTGTCTGAAGGTTTCTTGACCTCTTGAATATTGTTGTTTCTAACACAAGCAATAGGTATATGAACAGTCATAGCATGATGTATTCCTTCTTTGCTTATCCATTTATCATAAGCTTAAAAGATTCTTGTAAATTTCCTCCTTTAGTATACATGTCAAGAGGTGCCCTGACTATTCTATCATCAAGAACAAGATTTATTTTTAACATAATATTTAATAATTGAATTGATTATTGTTATCCACTTCTATATGCCTTAGAACCCTTTCTAGAAAAAACTTTGATATGACCATAAAAAACTATATTTAAACAAAACTAAAAGCAGTTGAAATTCTAAGATTGGTCACTACTTTTTCATCTGCTTTCTCCTTTAAATCAAAATGCATCATGCTCTCCGGTAGGAACTCAACGCTTGGGTCACTTGTTTATAAGAGGAAACATTCCAATCATTCATATTGCATATAAGTTTGTTAATTTTTGAAAATATATGATAAGATTTTCAAGAACATAAATTGCCCCAAATTATAAAAAATTACTTAGAAAATTAATTATTATATGAAAAATTAATAATACACTATCTAACAACAAATATAGATATTCTGAAGCCAAACTGCCACCTCAAGAGTTACAATGCAGTCCACAATAAAACACTTTTCAACAAGAATTTTAATTTGTTGGAAAGCAGTGACATCAAACCAAACCTTATAACAAATGGGTAAACGAAGGGGGGAGGATTGTAAACATCCTCTCAAACACATAAACAAAGACAAATGAAACACAGCAAACTGATCTGGATTATTTTTTAGCCAATTCTGCGCTACCCATTTTCATTGCTATTTATCCTTCCTCTTTAGCTTTTTTCCAAAACAAATCACACAAGATGGTGTAGCTCAGATGAGAATCCTTCTTTCATGCAACGTCATTAAATAGCTGAGATGAGACTGTCCTACTCATTCTCATCGTCTGTGTTTTCATTGCCAACTCCGCCTTTTCAATTTAATCTCTCATTTCTATGTGAAAACAAAAGCAATACGTGGAAGCTAATTTAATGGTTAAGACAAATTGTTCATTGGGAAACCGCGAGACATTACTGTTCTTGCTCCAACAGATGAAACACTGGAAATAAAAATACAACCGAAAAAGAACTTTAGAGTCCCTGTCCCTGCTGCAGGCCGGCCTCGGCATATTAGCTAATAAAATATGTCATTGAAGATTTTGGTAGAAAGAAAATCTATCCAATAGCCGATTAAAAAGCCATTCGTATGGATAAAATCGCCACCGTTTCTTTCACTTATTTTTTTTATACTCGTTTTGCTTTGAGCGAATTGCTCGTTTCGATAATAGTACAACCAATTTCGCAAGTAAGCCATATTTGTTTTGGATTCTTCCCTTTCCAGTCGTCTTACCTTTGATTTCTCAAGAAATATCAATCCTGCTATTTCAAATATGTTAACCGTTTCCATCCGTTCGTTTCACCTGCCTCCCTTTCCCTTTACCTTACCAGTCCTGTTAACCGCTGCAGTCAGCAGTCAACCGCCCAGTTCCCGCTTATGATTCAAACCAAACTCAAAACTGTTCCCGCTGCAAACTTTGGTCGATGCTCGTACAGAGTTATTGCAGTGGAAGGCACGTGAAAATGCTCTGATAGACATACAAAATGTGGAAGCATAGACAACGGACGTTCCGAATGCCTGAAATGAATGCGGTCTCATGGAATGCCATGATAGCAGGACATACGCAAAATGGATTTTTTGAAACGCTTAGGAACTTTCAAGCAATTGCAACTTCAGTTGTAAAGCCAGACTCCGCAACCTTTGCCAGCAGCCTCCCTGCCTAATCGAAAATAAGAGCTTCGGAACAGTGTATGGAATCCGGTCGGGGCATTTTTTCACATGTTGTGGTTGCAACTACCTTGGTACACGTGTATGCAAAATGTGGAAGCGTAGCCAAGGCATGTGAACTGTTTGACAAAATGCCTCAAAGAAATGTGGTCAAATGGATTGCCATGATTGCAGGATATGCAGAATCTGGAAGCATAGACCAGGCACGTGAACTGTTTAACAGAACGCCTCGATGAGACGTGTTATCTTAGAACGCCCTGATTGCAGATTATTCACGAATTTCACTTTTTTAAATATCTCTAGCAACAAACTCCCCATAGTCACGACACAAAATTAATGACTCCATAGACATCTTAAATGATATGAGGTAAACCCCATAAATGGTGGGGGACAATGGAGGTGAATTGATATTTTGGTGAGGAAGTGTGAGGAAATGATGAAACAAAGATGGACAGGCGGTAGCAATAGTTAGCTTCCTACCTGTGGGTTGGTGACCTTTTGAATCCGCTTACCCCTGTGGTGGTGGTGATAGCCTCTGCATTTGTTCCTAAGACTAAAGCCCCCATCATTGTGTCTGGTGCCTTCCCTTGTGTTGTGATCTTGGGCTCCTACGCTAGCCTTGACCCCCTTATTGAAGTTGATGTGAGGGGTGACTCTCTTGAGGAGTATTTCTCTTAGGGGATCTCTTTGGCTAAGGAGGAGGAATAATCTCTCCTTGATATTCTTATGGATGCCTGACAGCAAATGTATGGGGTCCATGTCTTCTCAAGTGATCTGGTGGATTTCAGTGAGGATGTTCCTCTTTTGGCTATGTGGCTAGAAGCCTAATGTTCAATTGTTGATAAGAATGTTGTTTTTGGGTTCGGGTCTATTGAGCTTTCTTTAATTGTGAATAGTTTGTCTTTCAAGAGGGCCTTTCTTCTACCCCTCCCAAGAATCCTTTGCTTGAGGTGGGTTTGAAGATAAATCTTCTTGCCTCATCTTCCAGTCTGATGCCTTCTACTATTGACATGTGTGAAGTGGAGATTGTGCCCTCTCTATCCCAATCAAGACATTTGTCTTTATCACCTCTTGGTGATGCCATTTTAAGGATTACTATTGTGGTCTTAGCCTCCCTATAAATTGGAGGTAAAAGAGGATGTCATTCCTCAACCTCCTCCTATCCTCTTTTAGCCTGATGAGTGGGAGGACAAAGCCTTAGCTTTCCTACAACATGCACTCATTCGGAGATTCTTGGGTCACAAACCAAACGTTGATATTATTGGGTGTTGGGTGTCTTCCTGTTGGTGTGGTTTTGTTTTGTTGAGGGTGAAGGCTTTGAAGAATGCAAATTTCATTTATTCTCCTTCAACTCTAGTGTGGACTACTATCATGTTCCATTAAGTGGACCCTAGTTTCTAGTTAAATCCCTTCTTTACATTCAAAATTAGTTTCTTCACATTATCCCACTACCCTAAACAAACTGAGATGCAAGTCTAATCGATTCACCTTTGAGGTTGAATGTAAATCTCTAGTCCTTGTGATCTCTTTTCTAATGAAATTCCCCTAGGGAAAGACACCTATTGTGGATATTTAAAATCCTATTTAGGATCCCCTTTTTCCCTACATTTCAACTTTATATTTGATTGTAATGACCTAATTGTATTTTAAAACTATCTTATTTTTAATTATAATTTGATTTATACTAAAATGGGTGGATTGAATTACCATGTTTGCCACTAGCTAAGCTAGCCAAATTCGGTTCAATAAAAACCTTGTTTCAACTAAAATAATTTTTTATTGAAACCATAATTGGAGCATAATTAGTTCAACTAAAAAAATTTGTTGGGATAAATGAATTTTTGACTAAAGTGTACTAAGTAGAATATGTGCTATCATAATACATGTGTTGTATTTTGCATAAGACTATATTTTTTTGTCAAACGAAGTCTTTTATCTAGTGCCATTGATTTATACTAAATAATCATAATAATCCATTAATAATTTTAACAGATAATCATGATTATACATCCTATTTTTATAACTGAGTTCTATTTATAATTTAAATTTTGTTAAAATTTATTTTAATTTTTATATAAATGTATTTTAATTTTTATATAAATTTATTTTTTATTTTAACTCTTTAGATTCAATTTATTGAAAATATATTCTAACTATGTGGCCATTCCTTTTTCTTTCTAGTGCATTGAACACAAAATTGGATAGAATTGCCCTCTTATATCCTAGAAAGTGATGCTATAGAGGTTTATTTAAGGAATATATAAGATGAATAAATAAAGGGATTAAAAAATAATTTCCCTATAGTTATATGTTATTTGAATATTTTCTTTTTACTCTTCTTTTAGACCCATATCATTAATACTTCTCATCTAGGATTTTTATTCTTATAGGAACTTTCATATTTTCTTTAAGTTAGTTTCACCATAAAGATTATAGTAATGTGGGGAGGGCTTATAGTCCAAGTACCACATATTAGATAAACCCGGGATATTTTTAGTATCATTTCTTTTAGTTCCAATCTACTCTATTCCATGGTTTAATTTGTAGGTATATCAAGAGGAAAGACTGAAATTTTGACTCATAAGAGACCCTTGCAAGAGACATAAGGATACAAATTAATAACTTATAGTTTATAAGGTGTCTAGAATATAGGATTTTATAGGGTTTTAGGTTTCCATAGATGACTTGGGGTCAAGATTAACATTATCACTAACATTATCAAAGGGGCATACATAGTCACTAACATTGTCTTGTTTGATATTTGATATATCTTGCACGTCAAAAGATACTCATATAATCATTTGTCCTTGTCCGATATAAATTCATGGGACAACACTAATGCGAAAGAAAATAACGTAAAAAAATAATCTTCATGTTCATTATGACCACAAGTTCATTTGTGTATTGTAATCATCTTATGTATGTTTCAGAACGATCATACTCAAATATGCAAGATTCATAATTAGTGAAACGTATGCACCTCAAACTATATGGTCAAAATGCAATAGTGAAAAATGCACACAATTTATATTATATTTAGTTTTATGCCTACCTTAGGGTAATTACTTAATACATTTGTGTAGCTATAAATGACACAATTTTGAGCAAATTTCCCCATATATATCATTTCTTGTACCGATCCCTCTGTGTATTACTTATGCCCATGATTATGTACATCTAGTAATTGTCTTATTGTCTTATCTATTTGTTGTTGATCAATAATTTAATCTCTATTAATAATCCAATCACAGAAAGCCTAAATACATCCTACATGTTTGACCTAGTTCATGTATTTTTGAGTGATTTCATTTTTGTAGGAAGGATCTAGAGCTATTTCTATGAAAACATAAATGTTAAAAAATTATCCATCTAGCCCATCTTACACTTTGCTTTGAAGCTAAACTTTAATACAGTATTGCACTTTAAATAATGTTATGTTTTTATATAAAAATTTCATTTAAATTATATTTTATTTTAGTCACATAAAATTGCATAACTTTGCTCAATCACTCAAGAAGAATCATTTGCATTTTCAATCAAATTCTAAAATTGAAAAGGGATTCTAGAATATGGAATCACGCTCATCCTAACGTATGTGAATTTCTTAAATTATTATGAATTTATGTCCATTTTAAATTTTAAGGTTTGTCAAGATATATTTAATATTACAAACTTTGTAGAAAACCCCTAAGAGTGAAAAAAAAAAAATCTCTACCAATCCAATTTTTAAAGAATTTATAAGGTAGAATCTAGAGAAAATCATAGGTTCAATTTGTAGTAAACCTAAACAATCTCTTAAATTTCAATATTTTCCTATATGCATGTAACCGAGGGATTACATATTGTTAGATCAAATCTAAAGTAGATGAAAAATAAATTGAGACATTGATGGATCGTATTCAAAAAATCCTTTGAATTAATTTATTTTCTATAAATAACAAGTACCTCATTTGTAAACAGAAATCGGGCACTCTCAGTCAATGCAACATAGTAAAAGGCAATACAAAATCAAATATTAATTCCAAATGTTGAACCAATCTAACCTTACCAGATGTAATCAAATCTCAACAACAATTAGACTTTGTTTTGCACAAGGAATTATTTTCAAGCATTCTCATTTAGACTTATTATAAAAAGTATATATTAAAACCAACACCATATAGATGTATGATCCTTTTCTATTAGTTCCTGCCGGCAAGTTACTATTGCAATGGTTTGATTTTTATTTTTTTGGTTGGGTTAACCAATCACATTTAATAATTTTAATATATATATTTTATTTCTACAGTTTGTATTTTAGAACATATTTTTTATATTTAAAAGTTATTATTTATCTCTTTTTTCATTGGTCAGAGTAGCTATGTAATTTACCTTTCTTTTAAAATAATGTGAGAAATTAAGTGATCATAATATCCTTGGAACATTATAGTTAATGGAGAAGCTGCTAGAAGGAGAAACTTCTGGAAGTAGAAGTTGCTAGAGAAATTTTCACAGCACCAACAAAGAGACAATAATGACAATGGAAGAATGATGACAACAATACAAGATGTAAATATGAGAAGAATAAACAATAATACACTATGAGTATGGAAGTTGACATCGTATATCGTGAGAACTGTGAGTTGTATCGAATTTTTCCTTCCTACCTTTTCACAAAATATTTGCGTTATTGGTCTATTTGACTTCGTTAGCATCAAGGAAACATTTTAACGGTTGCATTATTTTACCCATTTTGTCGGGCCGTGATAACCTTTTCATTTAACCCCGAAGAAAAGCTGCTTTGGAACTATCATCCGCTTTCCTTTCCTAGACCTAATGTTGTCCTAGGGTTCCTCAAATCCCGCCTCCCTTCTCGCTTGAGCCCATCTAGACCACCGTTTCCTACCAATGCTAGCCTCTGCTGACCAATAAGGTTCACTTCCTTGAGTAGTTCCAGCTAGGCCAAAAACCTTGCCTCTATTATCTGTCGTCTCAGACAAATCAATTCAAATCTTTTGTTAATTTGTTTAATGACAATTCTCATTGATATTGAAGAAATGCAATTCAATACTAGAAAAAATATTGTATATAAGATATTTTACTAGCAAGATGTTCCTAAATCCCTTACACAGGATGAAAGCGATAATTTTCTAATACTAAAGCTTTACATCTTTTGTTTATGGCAGATTTCATGAAATTTTAGATTTTTCTTTTTATCTATTTTAGTGCTTAGGGGATTTGGGGCATCTACGAACCCTAGAATTTAGCAGAAGAAATTCAGTATTAGCCCCCTAACACAAATTAAAGTTTCAGTTGATACTTCTAATTTTATTTTTCATGGCATGCCAAAAACAATGAGGAATTGGATCTCTTTGCATAAAGTGAGAAATTGGGAATAGCTCTAAACTGTGAATGATGATTCAAAAAGGAATTATAATTCCCTCAACTGGCCTTTCTGTGGTGTACGTCATCGCCATTTTTGGAAGGGAACATTCCACTATTGTTCTTGTCACTCATTCAAAGAGTCGATTCCTTTTTCTCGTCATATCAAGGAGAGTAAACCCATCTCTTTTTTCTTTTGACAACAGTAGCACTTGTCTAGACTTTACTCCTTTGCTCTGCAAACATAGTGATTTGGTAGCCCATTCTATTGTCTTTGTTTCACAAATATGTTAATATATCTATATAATTTCTTTATCTCATTTTGTGAGGGGATATGGAGCATTGAAGGTATCTATATACTGACTTTTAGTTGGATATATCTTGTTAATTATCTATCCAACTAGTGTATATGCAAATTCAGAATGCTCTAATAAATAATTACCAATGTAACATTTTCTTGGTTGTACTATGGTAGGAGATTCACTGTGATTGTTAACATTTCACATAACTATTATTAAATGTATATGCAAAAAGCTATTTAAATTGTCAAAAATATAATTCAAAGGCATCACTAAGAGTATAATTGGGGAATTCTCTGCCATTGAAAAAATTACAATGCTTCTTTGTTAATAATGATCTATTTGTTGTAGATTAAAAGAGATTCAATGGTCAAATTATATTCTTTTATCTATTGGATGCACGACCGCAGAGCTAAATTCATCGTAAGTTAATATGTATCACTTTTTTATATTTGATTGGTTCGTACTTTTATACATTTGTTCTCATTTACTAGATTGTATCCCTTTGGAGCTTTTCTAATTTTGATTACTACACGATTATATAGATTTAGAAGCCACTCATTTTGTGCTAGCTATATTTTAGTTTTTTGCAATCCTTCTTCCCATGTCATTTTTTCTTCTTTTCAAGTCCTAAACTTCAGTTTTGCTTGTCATACCTAAACGTTTTAACTATTTAATATAACTAATAAAATACTTGTTGAGGGTGTATTGGTTCTTGTATATTATGATTGGGAGTTGTTATATTTCAATACGGTTTACACATTTTCTTTGGTTCTCTTGTATTATAATAGGAAGTTGTACAATTTTGAGATGGTGTAAGAATTATCTTCATTTTATATTGACAACTAGCAATGCTCTAAAATGGATTGTTCAAACAAAATACCTTTTTTTAAGTGCTTTAGATAAACTAGACAAAGAATTGAAATGTTGCATAGCACTTATGATTGTTTATTGCACAACATTTATTGAGAAGCCTCAATTACATTATTTCTAATAGAATAATCTATTGGTGTAGGTCTGACCGTGTTTTATAGTCCCCGCTTCAGGGTTGGATGATGGATATTGTAAGCTAATTAATTTATTTGGAGTTTTAATCATCCTTGTAACTCAGGGATAATGAAATCATCTCAAGCTTCGTTTCATTTTGCTACATTTATTAGAGTTATTTTATGTTTAAATTACATGATATTGGTTTGTTGCAAGTGATAGGACTATTGAGTGGCTTTGCTCGTGTTTACACTGAGGTATAGGGAAAACCTTGTACTGGAAATTTTTGTCATTGTATAGATAAAATATAACCATCCAAATTACTATAATGTTTCTAGACAAAATTGACTAATTTGCATGTTTGGTTGGTTGCTTATAGTATATTTGTTTTTATTCTTAACATACACTGAGCATGATAGGCCTATTATGACCCTTTTACTCCTAGGAATTTGAAGGTCCATAGATTTTAAATTGTTGATGAAAGTTTGTTTTAAGAGAATAAGTTAACATGACCATTATCTCCTCTTCTATCTTATCAGCTGATCATTAAAAAGTGACCTTCAAGAAATATCAATGTGCAGAATTTTTGGTTTTATATCTTTCGCATGATTTTCAATGTTGGAGCTATGCTTACACAGGATCACAACAAGATTATGAACAAGTATGGAAGTGTCTTTTGCACTCCACTTTAATAACATTATATAGTACTTTGTGCACATGTTAAACTGTATATGTTTAAATTTAATGCTTTTCTTTCTACGGAGTATGGATCTGTCGTAGATATCAACTAGAATAGTGTTGGTTATATTGTCACAAAGAAAATTCCCTTTTCTTTTACATTCTTTGGAGGACCAACAGTACAGTTTATACAAATATAATCATATCTCATATGAAGTAATGTTGGGTGTTTTCAGGGGATCTTTCCATGGTTATTCACTCATCACTATATGCATGATTATCAACCATGCTATTAGGTACATTATTTTTTCTGGGCTTCATACCAATTACATTTCTCAAGGTGGATGCTTAACAAAATAATCTATTTTTTATTTCCTCAATTATATGATTACATTTGATCTTGTATCACTTCTCTGCACTGTGATTGCAGTATCTATGGTAATGAAATATGCAGATAATATTGTTAAGGTACATTTCTATTACATTTAACCTGTTAGTATTATTTTGTGCAGATGACTCCCCTTTGATGTTGTATCTAACATCCACCTAATTTTTACAGGTTTACTCAACTTCCGTTACAATGCTTCTTACAACAATCATATCAACGGTTATTTTTGGATTTCAGTTGACTCTTCCCTTTCTCTTCGCTTCTATGTAAGTATTACATTTAATGGTTTGCTTCTTCCATTGTTTAGGGCTTCACTACACTTATTATAATTTGTCCTTAGCCAGTATGAATTGATCCTTGCTATTAGAAAATAAAAATTTTAATGATGTGCCTGTCTCGGTTTATTAGCATACGAAGGGTAAGGCGCCAAGGTGATATCCAACTGTTGAATGAAGTTAGGGATAAATATTCACAAGAGTTACAAAAATGATTTTTCTTTAAGGTTATCTCTCAAGTGAGGGTAACTCTTAATTTAGAACTATTGCACGGATAGACCTCCAATGTCATAATGTACCAAAGAAGTTCAGCTTTGTTCCTTTTTTGTTCAAGGATGGTGTACCCATTTAGCATTTTAGATATTACTTCATTATCTAAGTCACATTTAAGGAAGCATAAGGACTCCCAACCTCCCCCGAGCAGAAGAGCTTCATAGTCATTCAGTTGATATTTATATCAAATATGGCTAATTCATAAGCGTCTTAAAATTGTTTGGACCTTTTACATATAAGATACTTCATATTATCTAATTCAATTTAATTGTTTCTAGGTTGTTTAACTTGGGTTGCATACTAGTGTCTTCCCTACTGAACATTTTAATTGTGCATATGTAGATCAATTTATATATATTTCAGAGGTTAGTTCTATTGTGGAATCTATTTAACTAACAAAAATAAGAAAAATGTTTTGCATAAACGTCAGCATAGTAGATTTTGTTAAGTTATTCTTTTATAAGTCAAATTGTTGATCATAAATTCTCAATTTTGATAGCTCTAGAAATCATATGCATAATTATTCTACTTGTGAAAGAAGGAAAATGAAATCTTAAATGAGGAAAAGTAATTAAACTAAGGTTTTATTTCGTAATGCATGTATGCTAATATAGATCAAATTTAGAACTTTCTACATCTGAAAAATCCTAAATTTTGGGGATGGGGGCAGCTAGCTACATTCGCACATGCACACTCAAACACTCCATAAATGACACAAATTGTAAAAAGTTTAATAATCAATAAAGAATTTCCTTCAGTCTTTGGACTTTCTACATCTGAAATATATCATAGGGTGTATAACGATTTCTCCAAAACCCATGATGGTGAAAGTGTTGTCTTCAACTCTGCAAGACATAAACAGGGAACTCTTGAGATTTTGTACCCTATCCATGAAAGTAGAAAGTACTGGCCTAAAAACATGAGGATTTCCATCGTCATCTGGATAAACAAGCAAAACAGGTTTATTTCTAAACACTTTCTCATAGAACAGTAACTGATACAAATAATGCAATCCCATAATCACATTTTTTGGGCAGCCACCAGTCTAAGGTGGTGCATATAAAATCATCAGTCATCTCAGCTATGGGTTTTTCTTCATTGATTGAAACAGTGGCAACCATAGAAGCAGTCACGTTAAATCCATGTGTGATTTAGCAGTGGAAGAATACGTTCCAACAGGCAATCAAAACCCAAATCCATAAACAATAGAAAGCCATGGATATTATAAGCATAATCCCTTCAAGAAAACCTACATAAGATATAGTGCCACAACTAGCAACTATATTGTAGGAAATATACTAATCATATTACATTCTTTGAGCAAATGATATAAGTACCTCTACAGCATTTGGGCCTGTGCGTTCTATACCACCACTTACCCTTCGGCAACATATACCTGACCAAACCCACCTTTTCCCAACTTCCTTTCACACTTGTAGATTGGGGAACTTCCTACTCAAAACCATTGTTCTTATGCATATACAAGTTATTAGGACTTCCTTTAACTTTTTCCCTCTTCTTTTGGCTTGAGAATTAAGGAGTTGGAAGTTTATTTTTCCCTTTTGCAAGTACTTTTATGTCATATGAGACATAAGGTAAGGCTCCCTAAAGACCTATCAGACAATTTTGACCAAATAAAATCTCTCGAAGTGGTACAAAAAATGTTAACAAAACCTTTGTTCGATTGATCTTATTGTAAGATTATAATTATATGGAGTAAAGAATTAATATATCTAGCATTTATTTGTATCATAAGCGTATATGTTATAATGTGGGTTTCCAAATGACTAGAAAGAGTGACTAATTCCTTATACATAGATATTTGTAAACCTGATAACATATAATATGCAGTTTGCTTACTTTTGAAAGGCCTTTAAACTCCCAATACCTGAAATTCAAAAGATAAAAATACAATGGTTCAAATTTTTCCTTGAGGATTTTAAGTCTACAGCTCTACCGTTCATGTTAGAGAAAATATTTTATAGTTGGTAAAACGTGGAGATGGATCCTTAAGGAGAGCATATGGTAACTTTATATATTTGGTTAGATCGTAGGCAGCTAGGAACGATATGGATGGTAACTCCATTATGTGCACTGAACCTTAAAATTCATGTATCATTAACGCCATCAAATGCAATGATAAGGGTATTGCTCTTTGGATCTTTCCTAGCATCAGGTCTTGTCTTGAACCATGCTCCTATTATTGCATCTTGGGATAATTTATTTTCAATGTGCTAAAGATATTGAATGTCATTGGTGTAAAGAGTATCAAACAGTAACTGAATGTATCGGAAGTCATTATGTATGTAACATTAAAATTGTTGAAGGTTCCGTTTTTCATTTTCAAATATTGTAATATTATTTACTCTTTTATTAGGAAGCTTTATGATGATGTTTAAATTACACAAACGACTTATGCTTGAATGTGAAATTGTGTTGCAACATGTTAGAAAATTATACCAATAACCTTCTTTAACATTTAACCAATGCTACAGTTATATCAAAGTCCAGTTTTAATGTATTTCATTATGTGAAATTGCTAATAGGAGAATCACAAGTCCACCTCTTGGATACAAAAATTATCAATTTGTTGCTCTAATAGATATTGTGACAAGCGAGAAGCATTATTCTATGGTTACACCTTTATTGTCTAAACTTTCTTGATGAAGCTAAAATTTATTGCAATATTGCAAATCATGATGGATACAATTTCATTAAACGTGTTGGAGGTTCAAGTTTTCATGTTTAGGCCAGTACTTTTACCTTTTGATTAGAAATAGATGAAGATGATGTTTAAAGTACACAAGAAAATTATGACTGAGGGTGAAACTATATTGTAACGTGCCAGCTAATTACACTAGTAGCATTCTTTAACATTAAGGCAATGCTATAGCCATATCAGAGTTATTTTAATGCATAAAAGACTATAGATATGCCTATATATTGCCTCTAGAATGATAATAGGACATGTTTTCTCAATGAGTTTGAACTAGAATATGACTACTGTGGTAGGATAAGGATTTTATGCTATGTACAGACAATTTCTTGTTTGACTACCCATGTACTCTACATGTCTGCAATTTTTAGAATTTCTTTTCTAGTATTTCCAACAATTGTCATATATAAGTCCTTATTGTCCAATTGATAGCTTCCTTTTTACTACTTTTTCTTTATTTTTCATCATTCAGCCATGTGTAAGTTTAGATATGAAGCTTTCGACCATTATCCTCAAAAGACGTCCGGTTTCTTTATCTCTTGAATATTGTTGTTTAAAATGAAATAGGTATATGAAATGTACCAAGATGCCGTATTCCTTCTTGATTATCCATTTATCATGTTTAAAAGATTCTTGTAAATTCTCCTTTAGCGTCAAGAGGCCCGACTATTCTGTATCATCAAGAACAAGATTTATTTTAAAATAATATTTATATTTGTTACTATTGTTATCCACTTGCTTTGAACCTTTCCATAAATTTTTTTGATATGACCATAAAAACTATATTAAACAAAACTAAAAGTGTTGAAATTTAAGTTTGGTCACTACTTTTTATCCGCTTCCTTTAAAATCAAATGCATAATGCTCTCCGGTAGAAACTCGACGCTTGTGTCACTTGTTTATAAGAGGAAACATTCCAATCATTCATACAATTGCATATAAGTTTGTTAATTTTTGAAAATATATGATTGTATCCCTTTGGAGCTTTTCTAATTTTGATTACTACACGATAATATAGATTTAGAAGCCACTCATTTTGTGCTATCTATATTTTAGTTTTTTGCAACTTTTCCCATGTCATTTTTCTTCTTTTCAATTCCTAAACTTCAGTTTTTCTTGTCATACCTAAACGTTTTAACTATTTAATATAACTAATAAAATATTTGTTGAGGGTGTATTGGTTCTTGTATATTATGATTGGGAGTTGTTATATTTCAATACGGTTTACACATTTTCTTTGGTTCTATTATAATGGTTGTTAACTTGAGAGATGGTAAAGGATTATCTTCATTTTATATCGGTTAACCGGCAATGCTCTAAATGGATTGTCAAACAAATACCTTTTTTTGTGCTTTTTAGATAACCAGATGGAAGAATTGAAATGCTTAATAGCACTTCGGATGTTTATTGCACAACATTTATTGAGAAGCCTCAATTACATTATTTCTAATAGAATAATCTATTGGTGTAGGTCTGACCATGTTTTATAGTCCCCGCTTCAGGGTTGGATGATGGATATTGTAAGCTAATTAATTTATTTGGAATTTTAATCATCCTTGTAACTCAGGGATAATGAAATCATCTCAAGCTTCGTTTCATTTTGCTACATTTATTAGAGTTATTTTATGTTTAAATTACGTGATATTCCTTTGTTGCAAGTGATGAGACTATTGAGTGGCTTTGCTCGTGTTTACACTGAGGTATAGGGAAAACCTTGTACTGGAAATTTTTTTCATTGTATAGATAAAATATAACCATCCAACATTATATGTTTCTAGACAAAATTTACTAATTTGCATACCATATTGCTTAGTATATTTGTTTTTATTCTTAACATACACTGAGCATGATAGGCCTATTATGACCCTTTTACTCCTAGGAATTTGAAGGTCCATAGATTTTAAATTGTTGATGAAAGTTTGTTTTAAGAGAATAAGTTAACATGACCATTATCTCCTCTTCTATCTTATCAGCTGATCATTAAAAAGTGACCTTCAAGAAATATCAATGTGCAGAATTTTTGGTTTTATATCTTTCACATGATTTTCAATGTTGGAGCTATGCTTACACAGGATCACAACAAGATTATGAACAAGTATGGAAGTTTCTTTTGCACTCCACTTTAATAACATTATATAGTACTTTGTGCACATGTTAAACTGTATATGTTTAAATTTAATGCTTTTCTTTCTACGGAGTATGGATCTGTCGTAGATATCAACTAGAATAGTGTTGGTTATATTGTCACAAAGAAAATTCCCTTTTCTTTTACATTCTTTGGAGGACCAACAGTATAGTTTATACAAATATAATCATATCTCATATGAAGTAATGTTGGGTGTTTTCAGGGGATCTTTCCATGGTTATTCACTCATCACTGTATGCATGATTATCAACCATGCTATTAGGTACATTATTTTTTCTGGGTTTCATACCAATTACATTTCTCAAGGTGGATAATGAAATATATCACTTATATGATTACATTTGATCTTGTATCACTTCTCTGCACTGTGATTGCAGTATCTATGGTAATGAAATATGCAGATAATATTGTTAAGGTACATTTCTATTACATTTAACCTGTTAGTATTATTTTGTGCAGATGACTCCCCTTTGATGTTGTATCTAAGATCCAATTTAATTTTACAAAGTTTATCAACTCCAAGTATAATGCTTTCATAAATAATCATGGTCAACGGTTATTTTTTGGATCAGCTGACTTCCCTTTCTCTTCGCTTCTATGTAAGTATTACATTTAATGGTTTGCTTCTTCCATTGTTTAGGGCTTCACTACACTTATTATAATTTGTCCTTAGCCAGTATGAATTGATCCTTGCTATTAGAAAATAAAAATTTTAATGATGTGCCTGTCTCGGTTTATTAGCATACGAAGGGTAAGGTGCCAAGGTGATATCCAACTGTTGAATGAAGTTAGGGATAAATATTCACAAGAGTTACAAAAATAATTTTTCTTTAAGGTTATCTCTCAAGTGAGGGTAACTCTTAATTTAGAACTATTGCACGGATAGACCTCCAATGTCATAATGTACCAAAGAAGTTCAGCTTTGTTCCTTTTTTGTTCAAGGATGGTGTACCCATTTAGCATTTTAGATATTACTTCATTATCTAAGTCACATTTAAGGAAGCATAAGGACTCCCAACCTCCCCCGAGCAGAAGAGCTTCATAGTCATTCAGTTGATATTTATATCAAATATGGCTAATTCATAAGCATCTTAAAATTGTTTGGACCTTTTACATATAAGATACTTCATATTATCTAATTCAATTTAATTGTTTCTAGGTTGTTTAACTTGGGTTGCATACTAGTGTCTTCCCTACTGAACATTTTAATTGTGCATATGTAGATCAATTTATATATATTTCAGAGGTTAGTTCTATTGTGGAATCTATTTAAGTAACAAAAATAAGAAAAATGTTTTTTATAAACGTCAGAATAGTAGATTTTGTTAAGTTATTCTTTTATAAGTCAAATTGTTGATCATAAATTCTCAATTTTGATAGCTCTAGAAATCATATGCATAATTATTCTACTTGTGAAAGAAGGAAAATGAAATCTTAAATGAGGAAAAGTAATTAAACTAAGGTTTTATTTTGTAATGCATGTATGCTAATATAGATCAAATTTAGAACTTTCTACATCTGAAAAATCCTAAATTTTGGGGATGGGGGCAGCTAGCTACATTCGCACATGCACACTCAAACACTCCATAAATGACACAAATTGTAAAAAGTTTAATAATCAATAAAGAATTTCCTTCAGTCTTTGGACTTTCTACATCTGAAATATATCATAGGGTGTATAACGATTTCTCCAAAACCCATGATGGTGAAAGTGTTGTCTTCAACTCTGCAAGACATAAACAGGGAACTCTTGAGATTTTGTACCCTATCCATGAAAGTAGAAAGTACTGGCCTAAAAACATGAGGATTTCCATCATCATCTGGATAAACAAGCAAAACAGGTTTATTTCTAAACACTTTCTCATAGAACAGTAACTGATACAAATAATGCAATCCCATAATCATATTTTTTGGGCAGCCACCAGTCTAAGGTGGTGCATATAAAATCATCATTCATCTCAGCTATGGGTTTTTCTTCATTGATTGAAACGGTGGAAACCATAGAAGCAGTCACGTTAAATCCATGTGTGATTTAGCAGTGGAAGAATACGTTCCAACAGGCAGTCAAAACCCAAATCCATAAACAACAGAAACCCATGGATATTATAAGCATAATCCCTTCAAGAAAAACCTACATAAGATATAGTGCCACAACTAGCAACTATATTGTAGGAAATATACTAATCATATTACATTCTTTGAGCAAATGATATAAGTACCTCTACAGCATCTGGGCCTGTGCATTCTGTACCACCACTTACCCTTCGGCCAACATATTCCTGACCAAACCCACCTTTTTCCAACTTCCTTTAACTCTTGTAGATTGGGGAACTTCCTCCTCAAAACCATTGTTCTTATGCATATACAAGTTATTAGGACTTCTTTTAACTTTTTCCCTTTTCTTTTGGCTTGAGAATTAAAGAGTTGGAAGTTTATTTTTCCCTCTTGCAAGTACTTTTATGTCATATGAGACATAAGGTAAGGCTCCCTAAAGACCTATCAGACAATTCTGATGTAATAAAATCTCTCGGAGTGGTACAAAAAATGTTAACAAAACCTTTGTCCGATTGATCTTATTGTAAGATTATAATTATATGAAGTAAAGAATTAATATATCTAGCATTTATTTGTATCATAAGCCTATATGTTATAATGTGGGTTTCCAAATGACTAGAAAGAGTGATTAATTCTTTATACATAGATATTTGTAAACCTGATAACATATAATATGCAGTTTTCTTACTTTTGAAAGGCCTTTAAACTCCCAATACCTGAAATTCAAATGATAAAAATACAATGGTTCAAATTTTTACTTGAGGATTTTAAGTCTACAGCTCTACCGTTCATGTTAGAGAAAAGATTTTATAGTTGGTAAAACGTGGAGGTGGATCCTTAAGGAGAGCTTATGGTAATTTTATATATTTGGTTAGATCGTAACCAGCTAGGAACGATATGGATGGTAACTCCATTATGTGCAATGAACCTTAAAATTCATGTATCATTAACGCCATCAAATGCAATGATAAGGGTATTTCTCTTTGGATCTTTCCTAGCATCAGGTTTTTGTCTTGAACCATGCTCCTATTATTGCATCTTGGGATAATTTATTTTCAATGTGCTAAAGATATTGAATGTCATTGGTGCAAAGAGTATCAAACAGCAACTTAATGTATTGGAAGTCATTATGGATGTAACATTAAAATTGTTGAAGGTTTCGTTTTTCATGTTCAAATATTGTAATATTATTTACTCTTTTATTAGGAAGATTTATGATGATGTTTAAATTACACAAACGAGTTATGCTTGAATGTGAAATTGTGTTGCAACATGTTAGAAAATTATACCACTAACCTTCTTTAACATTTAACCAATGCTACAGTCATATCAAAGTCAAGTTTTAATGTATTTCATTATGTGAAATTGCTAATAGGAGAATCACAAGTCCACCTCTTGGATACAAAAATTATCAATTTGGTGCTCTAATAGATTTTGGGACAAGAGAGAAGCATTATTCTATGGTTACACCTTTATTGTCTAAACTTTCTTGATGAAGCTAAAATTTATTGCAATAGTGCAAGTCATGATGGATGTAATTTCATTAAACGTGTTGGAGGTTCCAGTTTTCATGTTTAGATATTGTAGTATTCTTTAATCTTTTCATTAGAAATATTTATGATGATGTTTAAAGTACACAAGAAAATTATGATTGAGGGTGAAACTATACTGTAACGTGCCAGCAAATTACACTAGTAGCATTCTTTAACATTAAGGCAATGCTATAGCCATATCAGAGTTATTTTAATGCATAAAAGACTATAGATATGCCTATATATTGCCTCTAGAATGATAATAGGACATGTTTCCTCAATGAGTTTGAACTAGAATATGACTACTTGTGGTGTAGGATAAGGATTTTTATGCCATGCACAGATGCATACTTCCTTGTTTGACTACCCATGTACTCTACATGTCTGCAATCTGTAGAATTTATTTTCTAGTCTTTCCAAGAATTGTCATATATAAGTCCTTATTGTCCAATTGATAGCTTCCTTTTTACTACTTTTTCCATAATTTTCATCATTCGGCCATGTGTAAGTTGAGATATGAAGCTTTCGACCATTATCTGGCATCCTGTCTGAAGGTTTCTTGACCTCTTGAATATTGTTGTTTCTAACACAAGAAATAGGTATATGAACAGTCATAGCATGCCGTATTCCTTCTTTGCTTATCCATTTATCATAAGCTTAAAAGATTCTTGTAAATTTCCTCCTTTAGTATACATGTCAAGAGGTGCCCTGACTATTCTATCATCAGGAACAAGATTTATTTTTAAAATAATATTTAATAATTGAGTTGATTATTGTTATCCACTTCTATATGCCTTAGAACCCTTTCCATAAATTTTTTTGATATGACCATAAAAAACTATATTTAAACAAAACTAAAAGCAGTTGAAATTCTAAGTTTGGTCACTAATTTTTCATCTGCTTTCTCCTTTAAATCAAAATGCATAATGCTCTCCGGTAGAAACTCGACGCTTGCGTCACTTGTTTATAAGAGGAAACATTCCAATCATTCATACAATTCCATATAAGTTTGTTAATT
>VDFB02177848.1:0-22685 GCA_007258455.2 Sequoia sempervirens | reverse complement strand
CAAATTTTAGATCTAAAATGCAATAATTGACTGATTGTAAATGTAGAGACCTGGAAATGATGATTGTTGAATGCAAATTTTGATTCTAAACAATGCACTTTTTTCACTAAATGAACTTAACGCAAAATGCCTAAAAACATGCAATTACTAATTTCAAGGCAGGGATATGCAAGTACAGTGAAAAAGAGCAGACAAAGATAGACGATTATGAAAAAGATTGTTTAGACACCTGTACAAGAACAAGGTTGCCCAAGGGCGTCTGAGTCCTTGTTTAGGGTTCTGAAAACTAAAAAGATGAATGTTTAAGTTGCTTTTTAAGGTTACTAACAATGGCTATTTTTCCATAATTCCCTCAATTTAAGACCATGTAATTCACATGCAAATGTCCAACAATAAAGGACAATTTTGAATGTGAAACATTGAAAAAGGGGGAGATGAACCCAAATGTGTGATGATCAAATGGGTTCACCTATCCTTTTTGACTAGATGTTTGTTGGGAAATTAAATGTTAGTGTTCACATAACTACTACAAATGTGAGAATAGTTATTTGTTAGAGTTTGTTAGTGGCAGGAGTGTTTGTTTGTAATTGAGTTGTTAAAACAACTCAATATATTTAGGGAAGTTGTTTATGTTGTTTCCTAAATAATAGGATTTAAGAATCCTATAAATATGTAAAGTGTATTGATTGGAAAAGATATACAGAAGCACATATGATTTATTTTTAAGTTTATCTTGCTTCAATTGTCTTTGCCCATATTTCTAATAATGTTTCACTTAATTATGAGGTAAAATGCATAAATAACAATCAGAAAACAAACCTAATTGTTATAACAACAACTAGGAAGGTTTTCAGATAGTAAAATGATGTGTACCTTATTAAAAAAGTGTTGTTTCGTGCCTCACCAAGGACTCATTCGCCGAGTGGCGAATGGGTCCCTGTTAGGGTTTTAGAAAGTCAGTTTCGAGATCATGTTCTTCAATGTCTGCACTCCTAGATCCTAGGTGCTCGGCTCCTGAAAGTCGAAAATAAATCATGTAGAGTACTTTCTGTAATCTTGCAATAAAGATGATAATTTTACAACTTTGCAATCTTGACAACTTTTGCAACTTTTGTTCTCCACTTGATCTTCAATCTAAAACTTGCAACCACATATCAAGAGAGAAGAAAATTTGTTGATTGTTAGGGAATAGGGGTTTGTCTTGGTCAAACCCCGTTTAGGTAATTAAACCTTATGATGAAACAATGAAACATGAACATGAAACATGAAACAATGATACCTTGGATGAAGTCTTGGAAGATAAATCAGCAATCTAGCATGAAGTGGCTTTAAGGAATGTAGATCTTGATCTTGAATTTGGATGTGGAACAATGTTTGAATTGGATCTTCAATGCTACATCAACACATGAGCTCAACAACATGCATGATGCACTAAATCTTTGACATGATGATATGACCTTTGGTTGTTGCAATAAAACCTTGATAAATCTACTCTTGAATGCCTTCTTGAATGCTCTCTAATGCTCTTGTGAAGATTACTTGATCTCATGAAAGTCTTGTTATGAAACTATGTGAAATAACCTTATATTTATACTTAAGATTTAATCCCGAAATTCAAATAGCACAAGCCGACATCAGATTTAGGATTTGAAATCACTAAAATCCCGCCAAGAATAAGTTCAAAAAGGGGTGTCCTAAGTTAAGGAGAACCCATTTCCTAGCACACTCAACTAGGACATGCTTCGGGGATATGAAATAGCATACCAAAAGGGGGTCCTAGGACCTAGAAAGGACCCATTTGTCCTAGGTCACTAGCGTAAGACTCAAACCTTGCAAAATTAAGTGTTGTGAAACATTATTAATGAGTGTCGGGATTTATCCCTCAGAAAATGCAATAAATTAGGCCCGGATTTGAATTTAAGGGGTCAATTAATCTCAATTAATTAATTAAAGCCTTAAATTAGTGTGAAAGTGTAAAGATACACTTTACAACACCCTAAATAAGGCATCATTAAGTCCATTTTATTAAAAAGGGTCCTAGACTTAATGCGAATGTGTAAAACACATTACAACACTAAATTAAGACAACATTAGGTTCATTTATTATTATTAGGAAAAGGGATACTTTTTCCGTTAATACAAAATACAATTTTCATATCTTAATCATGTAATAATTGTCTGAGTCTAAGATGCAGAATTCTAAAAATCAAGATTTGATGCAAACTTGAAACAAAACAATGCAATTTTTCACTTTCTGGCCTAAATGAAAGATGCAACGTAATGAACAATTTCAAACTTTAATGACCTAATGAATGTAAATTAGATATAAAGGTGACTAAATCAAACCTTAATGCAACTTATGATGCAATATGCAATGCAAAAAAATTCTATTTATACTTTTATGATGCAAAATTGAAACCCTAAATGAGAAATGCAAACAATGCAATGTAAAACCTAGATCTAGGGTTTTAAAAATTTCCAATTTTAGAAAGTTTATAGTGTTAGGATGTCGGGTTCACCAAAATGAAATATAAAAAAATGTATCCTAGGTCCTAAATGCAAAGAACCTAGGATGTAAGGGGCCTTTTTCTAAGTTACATGAAGATGTAGATCAACAAGGTGAATAGATTGACTATCAACCATGAAGGTGAGCCAATCAAACCTAGATCTACATTTGATTGAGGATGGGAATGGATTGGAAATGATTTGGAATGATTAACCTAATGACACTATATGCCCTAATATGAAAAATGCAAGATCCTGATAACTGATAAACAAATAGTCAAGTTTTGGCAGATTTGGAAGGTGTAGATGATTGTGTACCTACCTGGAAAAATTGGTTTTGTTGTGCCTACAAGGACTAGGTCACCCAATGGCGATTGAGTCTTTCTAAGCAGGTCCTGCTCAATTTTTGGAGTCCTTTGGTGTTAGATCTGAGCTTCTATTTTCCGCTTGTCCCATTGTCGAAATGTCATAAATAAATTCTATAATTGAGTTTTTGTGTCTTAACAAGGTTGATGACAATAAATACAACATTGGAGAATTTTCCTTTAAGTTCTCTTCAATTCTTTCCATGCCTGCAACCTACACATTCACAAAGAGGGAAAATGTTGTGCCATATAGGGGCTTGCCTCAGTCGAACACCGTGTAAGTGTTTCCACTTCCACAATGGCAATCGAAATGATGAAACCTTAATGGAAATGAAGGAAATGATGAATGAACAAAATGTTGCAACTCATCACCCTTCAATGGCTTCCTTGAAGGATTGAAGTCATACACATCTCTTGAAGGATTTGGATCTTGCTTTCTTGAATGCTTGAATGCTTTGGAGACCTACAAAAAGATGTTAGCCTTCACAAAATAATGACAACCCGATAATATAAACTCACAAACACTTTGACATGATGCTTGGATCTTGAATTGCTAAAATAATGCTCTAAAATACTACTCTTGACAATAATACTTGCTCATGAAGATCTCCTTCTTGCTTCCTAGTTTCAAAATGGTGAAATGATTAGGTATTTATAGGCATTTATCCAATTTCCCAAAAATTAAATCCCGATAGCCGACATTTGCAAGTTGAATTTTGAATGTTAAATTGCCTCCAAAAACATATTTAAATATGGGTCCTGGCTAAGAAAGGGGACTCAATCGCTTAAGGGCAATTGGGTCTTGGCCCAAATTTCCAAGATATTCATTGTTGGAGGCAATATGTGGATTGAATGCATTTATTCAATGCTCTGTGCTTATTGAAAAATGCATTTATTCAATGCTCCGTGCTTATTGAAAAATGGGACAAATGGGCTCCAGAGTACATAATTTTAAGCAATTATGGGGTCAATTAGGCTCAATAATTTAGGTGAGACCAAAATCTAATGTGAAATTGTTATTCAATTTTCTACAATACAACTAATTATGTTGGACTTTGTTATAATTGCTTTCAAAGTCCATGTCTTTTGTTGTACTATATATAGTTCTTGCTTTAAGGATATTGAAGTTGTTAATACAAAAAATGTGATCTACATAACACATTTTACCGTCATCCACATTATCCAAAGTAGGGTTTGGCATTATGTGAATATACTAGAAGAACAGTTTTATGGTAGCCATTGGCTAAATGCAACCTTTGTAAAACTTTACTTGCCATTAGACATATGAGTGGATTAACCACCAATTACTCTAAGTGTTTAGTCCAAGGTCATGCATTGCATCTTTACTCAACAAGTGCACTTCTCAAGAGATGCTAAAAGCTTCATAAGCTCAGTTTTACAGCTTAGGATACAAGTTCCACACTAGGTTGCCATTTGGATCTATCATATATATTTTTTCCATATTTGGTAGGTTTCCTAATATAAACCTCCTTAGTGTTTTAGGTACAAAGATTGATAAAGGTTCCATCTATATAACATGTTCAATCAGCTTATTGAAACCTTTCAATGTAAAGTTTTAAAACACCTAACCTGGGATGGTGTCAAAGGCAAGCTTTCATAAAGAACATGTGACATAAGTAAGATGCCATCGTCATTATTTGATGTTTACTTTTTACTAGAAATCTGAAACCTACACGGGTATACGTGAGGAAGGAAGAGAAGCAAAGACACCACTAAGAGTGGACCCACGGGGGCAACCAATTACTCCAAAGAGTGGAGCAGAACCAAAACCAAGAGAAATATTAAATGCCAAAACCAAACACTATTTGCATAGGAGGTGACAAAAGACTTAACATTAAGACTACCCCTTGGAAAAACTATTGGGAGAAAATCTTGTCCCTGCCAATTAAAAAACTCTAGAAGAGAACCCCTTAATCCTCTGCAAATATTTAACAGACAAAATCCATTTTTTCTAACCAGATGAGGAACCAGACACATCCTAGCTAACTGGTTAAACTTTGGAGGCTGGATTTCCAAGTGGCAAAACTCTTAAAATCTACAGAGAATATACTCACCAGCTTTAGCTAAACTCTGAAGTTTAAAAAACACTCAACCCCAAACAGAGAATGTGTTAGTATGGACAACTGACCTTAACAAGGATTTTAAAATATTGTCTTCCTCATCTCCTTTTACATTCAATTGATACGGATTAAACATTTGGATGCAAAAATAACCTACTAGGCTTATATCATGAGTAATTAATATACTTGCTTTCAAGGCCTCCAAGGAGGTTGACGTATTCCAAAGTGTGATACATGGGGAT
Organism: Sequoia sempervirens; assembly: GCA_007258455.2. NCBI lineage: Eukaryota > Viridiplantae > Streptophyta > Pinopsida > Cupressales > Cupressaceae > Sequoia > Sequoia sempervirens. The sequence continues at coordinate 17,492 of VDFB02177848.1, read as the reverse complement.
TTTGCTTCCAGTAATCACAAACTAGCAAGATATTATGAGAAAAGAAGTATAAGCTGTGAACATGAAGATCGAGCTAAATAAATAATTATAATAATACAAAACACGTGTGCTTGAGTAGTCACTTGTAAATATGCATAGCATACTTCAACCAACAAGCAGAACTCAAAATACCAAGAAAGGACACATTGGAATATTAATTGCTTGGGATTTATGAGTGCAGCTCTGCATGGCATTAGTACATTAGTTGCTTGCACTTCTGATTTATTATGTATAATGAAATATAGAATCTTGGCCTTAAAAAAAACAAACATTGTTCGTTAAAGATTTTTTTTCATAAGAAAATCAAGTGTATATTAAAGAAATAAAGGAAGCTCTTCATAAGCAACGCTCTAAAAACTAAAGATTTCTCAGGACGCTTGCCGGGGTTTAGATGTAGTTGAGGATGAAAATGTCAACATGTCTAAACAAGTACAAAAAGAAACATTATGTATAACGGAAATATATTCCTTTAGCATGAATAATATCGATGAAAAATGATTTTCAGACATGGAGTACATATTGAATTGAAGAATATAATATTCTTTTACTCCGAGTTTTCACTATGATTCCCAATCTGAAACAAAGAATGGCGAAAGTGTTCATCTTAAATGAACACAACTGACAAATAGTCCTTATAATTCATACCCAGGGCTGTTAAACTGGCTGAACATAATCGCCATATCCATACCCTGTGTCATCGTTGGCACTGCCACATCATATGGGCATTTCTTAGAAAATCCAGCTTTTCCGGACTTTTGAACTTTCTTAATACATTTCTTGAACTTTTCATGGCATTTGACATTCATCATCCCTACAATATAAGAACCATCACTATTGCCATTAAAAATCAGCTCGATGAACAAGAAAAACTAAATCAAGACTTACAAAATAGTTATTGTGAATTGAAAAAATATTATTGATGAATAGGCACAACAGTGTGAACAGAAAATTGCAGTGCAACCTTCAAAAAGAGCATCAGAAAATTCAGCATCTTAAATCCATAAATCAATTGCAACCATATATATTTTCGCAGTAAAGCAATATCATTCTAGTGCCTATCACTGACCAAAAAGATATAACTCAAAATGTATTAAGATTCTGCAAAAGTCAAATTATAGCTGCCTCATGCTTTCTTATATCTTCTGTTTTGACACAGTAACCCATTCATCCATGGCTATCTCTACACCTCCCCCCCCCCCTTTGGAATACTAGGCATACATAGAATTTGTTTCAGTTAAAATTTCAGAGTTGAGCAGAGATATGTTGTATATGGTGTACAGTCATAGTAGCAGAAATCGGGCAAAAACTGCAATATATTGTGATTAATCATGACTCTTCCCTGCAGCTGATTTTTTTCAAAAATCTGCCATTCTTTCCATTTAATTGGTCAATCGATAAAACCAATCAAGTAATCAAGAATAATTCGCAATTTTTTGACCTATAAATCTGTCTTCTGGTCATTTTTGCTCATATCTGCAGTGAATTTTGGCTATTTCTCCAGACCAATTTTGGACAACATTTGACAGTTTGACAGCATTTGAAGGAACAACATCACATTTGATCAGAATAGGGCGAGTGTGGTCTTCAGCAGCTTTGCATCTGGCACACAACTATTCCAGGTTAGGCCCTAAAAAGACTTCTTTTATTTATTATTTCATTTTAAACCCTACTTCGTAAGTTGTAACTCCATATTAAAGTCACTCACTAACAAGGGGATTTTTTTAAAGTTTTACACCCTAACCCTAAACTTTTAATTTTTTTAGGGTTTAGGGATCTAAGGTTCAAGGTTAGGGTTGGTTTTTTATTTTGTGTACACCATTCAGGGTTAGAGATTTTTTCACACTTTAGTGCACATTAACCCTGACCCTAGAGTTAGGTTTAGAATTAGGGTTTTTTACTTTTATTATATCTTGACTCTAACCCTTTAACTTAACTCAAATTTTTTCAGTTTGATCTCTAGCAATTGTAATTCTTGCTAAATTCTAAAAGCAAAACTCAAAAACACATTCTTCCTCCAATAGCCAAGCCTTAGATAGAACCTGAGACCTTTCCGTATTATCTCTTAATGTCACTCACTCTCTCATATCACTTTGCTATCTCGTACCAATCTCTTCCATGCTCTGTTGAGTATGTAGGAAGGTTTGTTGTATTGAGAGAATTGTTCTTAGGAGGTATAGTATATTGGACAATTTGGCTTTTGAAGATATAATTATATCAAAAGAGAGGAGTGGTAAAGTTGGAGCTCTAAGGGTTTCTTATGGGAGTGACATGGGAAATCCTTAATACATTTGAAATTCCTAATCTTTTTTTAATTTTAGTATGTCCTAATTGTAACCATGTACTATATTTTTATTGCAATTTAGGTCATCATGCTGCAAGAGAGACTTCACATGGACATATGGCTAAGCCATCCTTAATGCAAGATTCCAAGCACACCTTCAATTTAAATAACAGGTCTAAAGGATTCATGGCCTTTGTGAAATCATTGGTTTCTATAGAACTCCTTATGAAAATTTGCACTCCTTTACATTGCAACTTTTTCAAGGATTGGTTGTGGCTCAATAAATATCCTTTCTTATGGTTCTCCTTGAAGAAGATATATTTCAAGCTTCTTCCAGAAATGAAATTGAATTCAAGACTTAACAGGAAATGGAATTGTAATTTTCAAGAAAGAAAATGGAGAATGCTAAGTGCTTAGATATGGAAGTCCAAGGTGGAGGCAAATGCCCAAATTTTGGCCTAGAAAATTTTACATCATAAATTGTTTGTTGGGGATAGAATGAAATATTTGAGAGTACAAGCAGCCAAGTGCCCTTTCTGTCAGCAGTAGTGTAGTGAAAACTTAAAACATATCTTTTGGGACTGCCCTCAAGAAAAAAGAAAATGGAATAGTATTTTTTATCATTTCCTTGCTATTTTTTATCATTTCCTTGCTATTTTTTATGATGTCATATGCTGGAAAGAAGCAATCTTTGGTATTAAATTGCATAAAAACATAATTGTTGATACTATGAGACAGTTTATTTTATTGCATTTATGGAAAAGCAGATGTTTTGCAGTGTTTTCTAATCACATTTTGCATCAAGAAACAGATATTCTAAAGTTTTACTATGACATCATGTTTAAATTCATCTTTCTATGCTCTCAGCTGAAGAGGGGGCACAAAGGAGATGCAGATTTCAGCAAGCGTTTGCAGAAGATTAAACATCAATTCTTGCAGCTCCATGAATTGGAGTTTCGCTGTGCTAGACAATTGCAAAACTTTTTCAAATCTAAAGTGTAATGGTGTCATAAGTTTGCTGCTTGTAATACTGGTTGTAGTTTGGGCATTGCAAAATCTTTGTTTGTTAGTAGACTAGTTTGGGAAGCTGCTGTTCGCTTGTTCTTTCTCCTAGCAGTCCTCTTTTGGGACTGCCTTATTCCTTCTTTGTAATTCTTTCAGCTTTGTTCAATACAAAAAAAATGCATTTTTTACTGACATAAATGCAATGAAGACATTTATCACTTCAAATGGCATTTGGCAAAGGTGTCAGGTCATGATGTGAAGCATTGTAAAAAGCACACTCCAAATGTCATCAATTAGGATTTGATCGCAATTGAGTCCTATGCAAAGAATAAGAAAAAGGAGGCATGGATGGACATAGTAGTCGGATCGACTTCTTCTAAGGCTAGAGTCAATCATTTTGAAAAGGCAAAGTGACCACAATAGCCTATGCAAATCAATTTCTTCTTCCCCGGTGACTTGCTTCTCCCAGTCATGGCCTTTTAAGTTGTTGATTTATGTCTTTGCCATTGTTGCTTACTAGATCCATCATTATGCTCTTTCGCATCAACAAATCCTTCATACCAAGTATATCCTCACCAACCATGGTTCGTCATTCGTTATTGTCTTCCTTGTTATCTTCCTAGTTGAGATGTCATGGCATTATGTTATTGGTCAATCGGTGCTTACTCAATTTGTCTTATGTGTACAGATGGCAGCTCCATATTGGTGTTTAATCCTTCACTACCAACTTGCTCGACCCACATCCCCAAATAGCACAACACATAACACGTGGAGGTGTCTAATTGCGTCACATCGATTTTATGCCAATGTGCAATGAACCTTATGTTGACACCATGTTTCACTTTGCTTTGGCTTTTCAATTGTGTTGTATGCATGATCAACATTTTGTCAACACGTGTACGCATGTGTCACATTATTCACATGATGCATTTATACACTCAACTCCATGTCACACCCAAGTGGTCAAAGCGCAAATTGGCCATGTTTGCATAATACTTCCAAATAAATATTTTGATGTGTCTACTTATTGCATCCAACAATGTGTTCATGTTGGCGAGTGCTCTTTTTAGCGAAGTTCCCACTAGTTGATGTGCAATGTCTTCATATTTTTGTGTATGCTATCTCCACCACGGCCACATGGACAAATAAGTGACCATTTGCTCGAAACTAATTATTCTAAATTTCAGGCACCACGATCGTCATGCTCACAACTATTATCTACCAAAGAGACAAGTTGCCACTACCAACTATTGAAATGTGGTAATTTCAAATTGCAATATGTCCACCATTTACAATGGAAAACATCAAAAGGGGATACAGTCCTTGAAGTGCAATGCCACCATTGATTCATTCTTGCCAATTTAATCAGCGATCTTGTTTAAAAGTTGCTTAAACGAGTTAGCACAAACTATAGTATGCCATTGTTGTAGCATGCAAAGCAATCTACCATTTGTTGAATAATTCCCTTTGCCCTTGCTCTGCATTACAAAATTTACAAGTAGTGCCTACACTAGCTAAAAGTGACTAAGTGCCTCCTAAAGCTAAAATTTCACCATCACTATGCCAAAGTAGAGTTTGTGGAGCCAATACGAGTAATTGGGCTTCTTGTTGTTTGTTGGCCTAGTTCTTCTGCCATTTCTCTAGAATTTGTTGGTTCTCTCTTCGTTGTGGTCAAATTCGAAAGGTGTGGTTGCATTCTACATTTCAAGGGATATTTGTGTTGTTTTATAAATGAAAGTTTTGTGAATTTTCTAAAATTCAAATAAACATTTAAAACCTTATCCGGTATTAACAAAGTTGGTGCTTTCAGAAGGTTGGTGCCTTCGTCCCCTTGGATAGGTTGGTGCATGTCCAGCCCGCCGCGGATTCGTGACATGGCTTAACTGCCTCCCGTGGATCTTGTATAAATCTGGCATTTGTATCAGGCGTTAACAGGTCGATCTTTCAACACAACGACAAAGCCATTCCAACAAATGGTATTAGAGCAAGGTCACAGGTTCAAATCTTGCAGTTGTGCGGGGGCGTTGTTGGAAAGTTGGTGTTGGAAAGTTGGTGCTTTCAGAAGGTTGTGCCTTCATCCCCTTGGATAGGTTGGTGCCTGTCCAGCTCAAGGCGGATTTGTGACATGGCTTAACCGCCTCTCGTGGATCTTGTATAAATTTGGTGTTTGTATCGAGCGTTAACAGGTCAATCTTTTGGTGCAACAACAAAGCCATTGCAACAAACATGCCACCTTCCCAAGATTTAATGGATCAAATCTTTGGTATGCCTAAAAATTCAAGAATCCATTGAGAAAAGGAGATCTAACCAACCATCTGCAAGACACAACAGAGTGTGTGAAGTAAATCGATATTCCTAGTACAAGTTGGGACTTGTTTGAATATTTCTTCAATAAGTCTTTTCAGCCTAGCATTTGAATAACCTTTGAAAGTTTGACTTGGTCAAGCATGTAGTGCCAAATTGTTTCCTCAATGAAGACATGCCAAGGTATTTGTGCAAACAACATGAACCAAAATCTAGAGAGATCAAAGCTACAAACAAGGGGTTTGTTCAATATAAACAAAGAATTAAGTAGAACTATTTTCAATTTAAACCCAAATGCAAATCAGAAAATTTTGAGCTATTAGAATTGTCTATTGAATATCATAAGTAAAAACGCAATTGTAGAGTAATATGGCTACCTAATCACAAGCTAGAGGTCGACAAATACTCAAGGTTGCTACATCCTTTAGGCATCAGCAAGATTAAAGGGTATTTCATGTTGACCTGTTAGGCACTATGCTCGGTTCTGTGAAATAGCTATAATCAGGGAATGTAGATAGGTATGATGATGCTTGTTATTAATAGGATTTTCAATTATGGTTCATTTGTGGCTAAGAGTCTTCATAAAGCAATGGTGAGCTTCAAACAAAGTGATCCACCTCGTACTTTCAGGTGGTATTCAATTTTGTGCCATGTCCCACTACACATTTTTTCTAGTGAATGGGACAAAGTATTGGGGGAGCAACATGTGTCTAGCTTAGTCCCTAAGGGACATATATTGCCAGTTCAAATGTGAACTATGCATATGGGTATGGATTGTGCCTTTACCAATTATTGCATTTTTAAGGATTTCTTTGTCACTCATATCTTGAATAAACTTGGATATCATAAGGAGAGGCTATCTAATCAAGTCATCAAATTTCTAGGACCTCTTGTTTTACTTTTGGCCCCCAATACTAAAGTTGACCACAACTAGGCAATTAGTTATATCATGACAAATACACTATCATAAGGATTTATGGTGCACCAATGGCACCCCATAATTGCCCATGTTTGTATTCAACAAAGTTACCTTTTTGGAAATCATGTGGCAAATGTATCTGACTGACAAGGGTCATTTCAAACAGCACAAAAAGGCTAGTTTTTAGCCCTCGCAGATGAGAGTAGGGGATATTACTATCCTCAGAAAAGAAAGCTTGATGTTTTGGTAGGAAAAATCAAAGAGTGCAAAATGAAAGTGACTAATAAAATAAATTATGGCCCTAAAGGCTTTATTGATAGGTTAAGGATGAAATGATAATTGATATTTGATATTCGTTATTCTATATTTACAAAGGAGAGGAATACTCCTTATATAGAAAATTACAAGACGATGTTTCTAAAAAGAAACAATTGTTAACTAAAGTAAACTAAAGCAGATGATGGAAAGATGCTAAAACAAACTAAATCATAAATAGAAGTTACTAAAAGCTAACTTAGTTAACTAAAAGTAAACTGTCGACTAACTAAAGCTAAGATGACCATTAAATATTACAATTAATACTTTAATGCCCTTCTTTAATGGTCATCCTACAAACATAAACTAAGTCTACCCATATTTTGGTGGTGTTCTAGCCATGAATGCATAGAATGCAGGCTCATTCTGCTTAGTATACTCTACCACTTGAGCACTTTGTTGAGACTCTTCCTGGTTGGACTTCTCATCAACCAACCACTTTCTGCAATACTTTTGAATATGACCAATCTTCCCATAGTAATGGAAAGTAATAGAATTCTTGGAGCTCTCCTCTGAATTGCCTTGTCCTTTCTGCTGAGTGGACTTGCCTTTGGCATCTTTGGCAGTAAATGCTTCTTCAATAGTGGAAGACTCACTGCCACTCCCAAACTGTTTCCTCCACCTATCCTGCTGCAAGAGCTTGTTACACAACGCATCAAACTTCAAGTCAACATTGATGGATGTCATATTGAGCATTTCGATGAAGTGCTTGAAGGATTGTGGCAAGCTTTTCAACGTAATGACCACCATATCCTCCTCTTCCATCTTGCGACCAATAGCCTCTAGTTGATTGCGAATGTCTTTGATCTTCGTGAGATGATCTTGCAAAGACACTCTGTCATCCATCATAACAAAAAATAGCATATTTTTCAAGAAGAAAGCCCTGCCCTTGTCTAAGGTCTCATGGAGATCTTTCAAATGCTTCCAGATCTCCATAGTAGATTTACCAGATGGTATTTCTGGTAACATCTCATCAATGACAGATAATTTTAGAAGTATAACTGCCTCCCTATTACCTCATGTGATCAGCCTTGCTAGCTCACTACTCAAACCCCTGTCTTTTTCTTAAGTCTATTTGTGTTTTTTAGTTTTTTAGAGAAATTTTGTAGACAGACAAAAAGGTGCGCATCATATAAAAGCTCACAGAATGAAAACTTGAGCAAATCTAATCAAACTGAAATTGCAGAAGGTGTTTAATAGCCTCAACAATGGATTTAAAACATATAAACATACCCGTAAGCCTCCAGATTTTTTAAATAAGAAAAGAAGCCAGTTTGCCAATCCAGAAGAAGAAATCTGACTGAATCTAGTGTAGAATGATACAAGCATGAAATCCAGCTGAGAAACTGGAGCAAATGAAAGGTAGATGCCAAGTTCTGATGATGGTGAAGAGAAACCCTCAAGAAGGAAGGCGTTTCTCCATGTAGTTGGTACGCCCTAGCTCAAACAGCCACACCTTTCAAGCAAAAAGAAGCCCAAAACATCTCAGATGGTACAGCCATTGAAGTATGATGCCTGCCATGAAGAAAGGAAGAACATCATCCACTCAAACCCTTTGTTGCTAATGTAGAAACCCCACAAAAATTTGTTAAAGCACTGCAAAACTTCTGAATGAAGCTCTCTCAAATTGCACCAATTCAGCTGATCTCTCACAGCCTCACAAGTGCTCACACTGAAGAGATTTCGTTCTCCAATGGTGGATTGTTGCAAACCTGATCACAGGATGAAAGCAAGGGAAAAACCTCCAAGGCAAAGTTGAAATATTCAATAGATGAGTTTCTCATTGCCTAAAACCCTTATATAGCAAAGAGGTGTGAATTTGTAAGGATTAGGGCATACTTTAGGTCATTTAAATATTTTGAAATAACCTCAAGTCCTTTTCAATAGTTTCAAATTTAATATTTGGCCCCCACATAAAGGTATTAGTGATATAAAATTAAATCACCTTTTTTTCCAAACTTATTTAAGTGATATAAAATAATAAAGTCAATTTGACTTTATAAGAATACTTTAAGTTAAATAATAACTTAAATCACTTAAGTAAGCCTAACTTCCTCAAAACTCAATAGAATTCAGTGTCGTCAGAAGCAGACAACTCCTGTACAGCCAAGGCCTGCAATGAGCCAATCCCTGATCACAAAAGATGAGAACGAACAAACTCTCCAGAAGATACCACTGACCCTCTAACCAAAACAGTTAGCCCACAAGGGTCTAAGTAATAGGCTAACACACTCAAAACAAGATCACGCTAAAAAGGGGGACATTACAATCCGCCCTCCCTGAAATTGCTTGACCGCAAGCAATCTCAACAGCAAAGGATCAACCACTCCACCAGGATCCCAAGGATAGTGCTGTGAAATGTCCCTACTATCATCAACTGTCTTCCGCTGCTCAACACTGATCTCAACTTCACCATGCCAGAAGTGGTGAAGCAATCCACTAGGACCCAACCAAAACACAGTACCAATCCTGTCGCCACCTGGATCCCAATATAAACGGTACTCACATCCATCCATCGTAATAAAGTAAGAATATTGGGAAGCATCCGCAACACAACATCTCTCGACAGTCCCTCTGAAACTCCTAGGGATGTGATAACTAACCAAACCATCATGTCCACTGCCACTACAACCTCCATGAAACCCAGGAGTAGCAAACTCTGTCAGGTACACACCAGCATGATGGTAATCCAACCTTTGATCCTGCAAGTAATCCCTTGCAAACAACTCAGTCGGGAACTTGCAGCCTCTAGTCTCACCTCATGAAGATGGTGACTCTGAGCACAAAAATGATTTGCTTCCCTCGACTGCGCAAAGAGAATCATCATGCGCACAAGAATTGTGCATTGAATACGAATCATGTACAGGTGGATCAAAGGCAAAACTGTAAGCACTCCTCACCGTGTACACACTGTAAAACTCCTTCGTGAGTCCTGTTTGGAACCCCGATGTATTGGAAAGATCCCAAACACTGTGATCATTGCCCAAAGCCAAACTAGTATCAGAAGTGTGATCAGTTTCCAACTGGAAGAGTGGATTATCATAGACTAATCCACCATCAAACTCGAATAATGGATTATTCACAAACTACACAATCACTCCATGTTGATCTAAATCACCCATCTCAGAATCCCTAGAACAATAAATCGACTCATACTCCTGAATTGGCTCAACAAACTGATAAGCAACATTGTGTGTGCTATCAACTTCGCACACAATATCATCAAAGGTACTGCTGCTATGTACCTCATAAGATGGCCCGACTGGCAAGGTAGAAGCTGCTGTTATGACAATATCCTCACACACCTTTGTTGCCAAAGTCACTGCAAGTCCATCCATAGCATGCTCACCTCTTACATGTTCTTCTCTTGGAAGAATTAGAGATCTAAGGTGTGACTCCCTTTGTTTCTTTGCTTGATCTAGCTGGCTGCAGCGTTCCTTGACCTCTTGCAAACGCTGTTTTGCTTGAGCAGCCAACATCTTTGCCTTCTTAGCCCTTTGTAGCCACCCATCACACAAAACTTGAGTTTTGTTCACATCTTCCAAGGTCTGATATATAAAATCAGACTGTTTGTGACTTGAATCCACCAAACATTCTTCAAGCTCAACATGCAAAACTTCAATGCTAATGTTAGGAGATTCCATAACATGACCATCTTCATGTACTTTATCCGTCACCTCATGATTTTGTGAAAGTAATGGACTGCTGTTCATAAAATCAGAATTGATCTCAAGGCTGATATCATCTCCGTTAGTGCTGATAATATCTTCCTGGGGTTCAACAAAACCACTATCATGGTGTAAAACTTTCTCTTCAATAGAAGTTGTCTCAAAAGATGTTGTAGAAGCCATATTTCTGTACACTTCTTCTTTCATAGTAATTGATGAAGCATCACAAGGAACCTTATCTTCATGTGGCTGCTCTAATGCAACTGGTTTGTCTTCATACAACACTTGCTCATCCTGAAGTGTCCTGTGCCCAACATCTACTTCTATGTAAGTCTGATTTTTGTCCTCCATAAGATCAGCTGTATGCTGGTCACTAACTGCTGATTGATCCCTTTTTAACCCCAACACATCAAAGAAACTCAATTTCTTTTTGTTTTGTGATGAGCTTTGTCTTGAAATGGAGTCTTCAGACTGCTGCAAGCTACGAGCTAATCTTTGTTGTGATGGCATAGGTTTCTGCTGAATATTATTTGAAATGCTCTCTACATTTTTCTGCTCACATTTCTTTGATTTGCTTCGTTGCTTATTATAAACCATCCAATGCTCCATATATTGTTCGAAGTCTAGGTGATCTTTTATCTTATCTGGAAATGCTATATATTCCTCATAAGCAACCATTACTTCATCAACAAATTTAGAAGCCATGATAACCACTTTGTTGTTCAACCCCTGTGTGAACAGTACCTGTCAAATTTGTCCTAGTGTGACCGCATAGAATCCACTAACCCCACAAGCTGGCAGGATCAGTGCTTTGATACCACTGTGATGAGCCTTGCTAGCTCACTACTCAAACCCCTGTCTTTTTCTTAAGTCTATTTGTGTTTTTTAGTTTTTTAGAGAAATTTTGTAGACAAAAGAGAAGGTGCGCATCATATAAAAGCTCACAGAATGAAAACTTGAGCAAATATAATCAAACTGAAATTGCAGAAGGTGTTTAATAGCCTCAACAATGGATTTAAAACATATAAACATACCCGTAAGCCTCCAGATTTTTTAAATAAGAAAAGAAGCCAGTTTGCCAGTCCAGAAGAAGAAATCTGACTGAATCTAGTGTAGAATGATACAAGCATGAAATCCAGCTGAGAAACTGGAGCAAATGAAAGGTAGATGCCAAGTGCTGATGATGGTGAAGAGAAACCCTCAAGAAGGAAGGCGTTTCTCCATGTAGTTGGTACGCCCTAGCTCAAACAGCCACACCTTTCAAGCAAAAAGAAGCCCAAAACATCTCAGATGGTACAGCCATTGAAGTATGATGCCTGCCATGAAGAAAGGAAGAACATCATCCACTCAAACCCTCTGTTGCTGATGTAGAAACCCCACAAAATTCTGATAAGACACTATAGAACTTCTGAATGAAGCTCTCTCAAATTGCACCAATTCAGCTGATCTCTCACAGCCTCACAAGTGCTCACACTGAAGAGATTTCGTTCTCCAATGGTGGATTGCTGCAAACCTGATCACAGGATGAAAGCAAGGGAAAAACCTCCAAGGCAAAGTTGAAATATTCAATAGATCAGTTTCTCATTGCCTAAAACCCTTATATAGCAAAGAGGTGTGAATTTCTAAGGATTAGGGCATACTTTAGGTCATTTAAATATTTTGAAATAACCTCAAGTCCTTTTCAATAGTTTCATATTTAATATTTGGCCCCCACATAAAGGTATTAGTGATATAAAATTAAATCACCTTTTTTTTTCCAAACTTATTTAAGTGATATAAAATAAAAAAGTCAATTTGACTTTATAAGAATACTTTAAGTTAAATAATAACTTAAATCACTTAAGTAAGCCTAACTTCCTCAAAACTCAATAGAATTCAGTGCCGTCAGAAGCAGACAACTCCTGTACAGCCAAGGCCTGCAATGAACCAATCCCTGATCACAAAAGATGAGAACGAACAAACTCTCCAAAAGATACCACTGACCCTCTAACCAAAACAGTTAGCCCACAAGGGTCTAAGTAATAGGCTAACACACTCAAAACAAGATTACGCTAAAAAGGGGGACATTACACCTCCATCATACTTATCATGTTCCTTCCCTGCATTGTTGGGATGGAGTTCTTTACCTAGAACAAGTGCATCCAGACATCGGTACTCAAATATGGTAAGCATTCCCTACTTCCACGTGTTGTAATTCTTTCCATTGAACCTCTGCGTACTTTCCAACATTAAATTGATCAATGTAGCCATCCCTCCCATTTTCCAAAAGCCCAAAAAACAAGGTAAATTCTGTGATCAACTAGCACGAAACCCTAGAAAATCAGCTGGCACAACTCCCACAATTTTTATAAAAAAAAGTCTAAAATAGAGGCTTAGAAACAAAAAGATTTTTTAGAAAAAACCTTCAAAACATTGAAAAAATCTTCAAAAAAACTTTGAAAATGCAAGAAGAAACTTTGATTATCAGCAAAATTTTTATAGAAATTTTTTCAAAAACTCTACAAATCTTCAGAACTATTCTGGCACAGCAAAAAAAAAAAATCAGTAAAAAATTTCAAAAAAACTCTGAATAAAAAGGCAAGATTGTTTAGAAAAAATCTTCAAAAACACTTTGCAAAATCTTTTTTAGGAAAAATTTCAAAAAACTCTTTGCATGAATTTTTATTTTTCTCAACAAAACCCTAGCTAGTTCACAAAATTTGTAGGAAATCTTCAAAAAAACATCTTCAGCTCACAAATTCTGGAAAACCTTGGTTTGTTCAGAAACGCATCAAAAACATGACATAAACCCTCGAAATACAGAAGAAGGTTCACCAAAGAACCAAGCCAATAAATACAGAAAACACCAAAATTGTGTTGATTGCTTGCATAGGAAGCTCATCGCCAATAACATTCAATAAACCATGAAAACTCAAAGAGAAACTCGCGTGCCTAGGAAGAAGAATCACCAGGTTACGCGGCCAGGAATAGACAGAAAAACTTGTCCCGCAACCAGGAGAATCACTCGGCTCCACTAGGTTGCGCGAATTGCAATAGTAAAAGCCGCCTGAAATTAAAAAAAACAACAGTCATGGCTTAGAAAGGAATTCTGTCGTGAGTTTCCTTGGAGAAAAAAACATGGCGCACATAGTCACTATTTCAATGCCCATCACGGTAAAAAAAAAACTCACATGGTTTTTCAAAATTTTCTACAACAAACCCTTCAAAAATCAGCTCAAAAAATTGTTCACAAAATTCCTCGCTTTTTATCTTTAGAAAAATCGGCAAAAAAACTTTACGAATTTTTATAAAAAAATTGGCCAAAAACTTCTAAAAACATCTAAGAAACTTTTTAAAAAATCCTTAGGAAAACAACAAATTTTTATTACTAAAACATCTGCCAAAAAAGTTTGATCCTAAGCTCTAATACCATGAAATGATAAGTGATACTCAATATTCGTTATTATGTATTTACAAAGGAGAGGAATACTCCTTATATAGAAAATTATAAGATGATGTTTTGAAAAAGAAACAATTGCTAACTAAAGAAAACTAAAGTATAGAAAGATGCTAAAACAAACTGAAGCATAAACAGAAGTTACTAAAAGCTAACTCAGTTAACTAAAAGTAAACTATCAACTAACTAAAGCTAAGATGACCATTAAATATTACAATTAATACTTTAATAGAGGAAAAGTGTAGGCAAGTCTAGTTTTGAGCATGAGTATTATGAAAGAGAGGAGTTATAATGTTCCTTTTCTAAAAATTTCCAATCAAAGGTTTGAAAGTTGCTAAAGTCCCAAAAGTTTGAATTTTCTAAGCGTGAGCAAGTTGTCAGAGTTTTAGAGTTTCCCTTATAGGAGTGTCCTTTTCTCCGAATTTTGCCTTTTCCTTTATCCTTGTTGAAATATTGGACTTCCCCATCCAAGCATACCTTTCACCCATTTCCCGCTCTTTCCCTTACCTTTGTCAAAGCATTACACTTTTTCTTATCAGCATACCTTTTACCCAAACCCTCCCCAATCCTTACACTAAGTTACCCCTTGAAGCCAAAGTTTCAGCCTTCCCCTTTCCTGAGTACCTTTTTCCATGGTACCCTTGAACTCTGATCCTCAACACTCTACACTATGTTATTCCATCAAGATTGCATATTTGGATTTGTTCTTATTTAGGTACCTAGTATAACTCCAAAACTCTTGCCTTTTGCTCAGCTCACTCCCACTTACCTCTTTGCATGACCCAGATAAAACATTGTTTAATTTTAAGGGCATGGATTCACATGTACTTGTGGCATTGGAGGTTGAATACGACCATGCTTTCATTAATGCAATGATTGCATCCCAGCTCTAGATGGTCCTTGCATAACCTAAGCCATTATTTTGGGTGGGATTCAATACCAGCCATAGATTTCAAAGATATGAAAATTGAATGTGTTCATTCTAGGGTTCATGCATTCTACATAGAAAAAATATTGACAAAAACTGTTATGAGCACTTGTGTTCAAGCAATCGCATATGAGGATGAGAACCTTTGGGTTTGCTGGAGATCGGGGAACGAACACCCTTTGTTTTCAAGAGTTAGAGGATGAAACCCCTTTGGCCCTATAGGACAATCTCACTCAAAGGTTGTGAATGAGCTTCTAAATTGCAGTTTCAGCTGCCTTAAGTTTGTATAATTTGCAAATTATTGTGGATTTGAGTGGTGTAGTTTCAGAGCTATTGTTGCTATTGTAGCTGTTATTGAAACTATTGATGTATTTCGGACTTCGTTGAAGAATAAGAAAAGTTATCGAATTTATCTTTCTATGTTGGCTCCATTTGTTAAATCCGGGTTGTCGACGTTATGTTCAAATGTGAAGAAAATTCTAGGTTTGCAAGATCTGGTTAAAAATACTTAAATCTGAAAATTATCAGCCAAAATTATTAGTGGGGATATTACAGGAGTTAATAAGAAATCACCTCACCAAGAAGGAGAGGGATTTGAAAAGAGAAAACATGGGAAGAATTGTACTGGCAGAAGTAGAGGAGGAACCATGCGCCTTTTTGAGAAATAAAGAATCCAGTACACATACTTCAAATCCTGCCGCAAAATGTAGACACACTAAGAGTTGTACCTCCAAGGTCAACACCATTAAAACATTAAATTGCTGCACCCATTGGAGATGATCAACAAGGTTATGAGGAGGAAGAGATAACTATGGTAAGGGATGACCCTGATGGTGCATCACCACAAAGACATCCCAATGCAACAGATAAAGGAAAGATCCCTATCCAAACATTAGTTGAATGCTTTAAGACTGCAACAGATAAAGGAAAGGTCCCTATCCAAGCATTAGTTGAATGCTTTAAGACTAAAGAAGTGGGTTAGCATATCCTTGAAGATCTTGCATACCCTCAAAGACATGAGGATTTTGATAATCAAGAAGCACAAGCTCGCCAATTGATGGTTGCTCTTGAAAAGTATCCTGCAATGCAGGATATGAGAAAAAGAACGTGTGAAGAATTCATGTTTGATGAAGGTTTTGTGAGAATTGAGGAGTTTAAGTTGCTTGTATTAAGAATGAAGATCAAATCTAGGATGGTAAATTAGTAACTTGGAGATAAATCTTTTCCTACCCCTGATGAGCAATTGGATGCTCAAAGCTTAATAAAGAAACTAGATATGGAAGTTGATAAAATTACTCCTAAGCAAGAAAGGCAGATAGTGGTTGTCTTTTGTTGCTTGGATGGGATATGGCCTCTACAATTGCCCTAGACACCATTAGGAGAGATACAGGATTAGAGGATATTTTTCAAGATATTAATCAAGTGCAAAAGTTAGATTTTGGTTCAGAATTTCACCCAAAGTTTGAAACTTTGGCAGTTTGGGCCATTGCTCCTGAATACAACAACCACATTTTTAGCAAAACCCTCAGGAAATGGGAGGGCATTTGATAGTAAGGAGAGTAGGGGATATATCCACCCCAGAGGCTGCAACTTTCACAGTAAATACAGTAATGTTTAGTGAAGCCACCACAAGGAAATTGCAGACTGATTTTAATAAGTTACAAGAAGAACATGCCAACTTGTTAAGTGGATTTAATAAGGAAAGGGCTCCTATTGAAAAGTTAATGCTTCAAATTGAAGAGCAGCATTCAGAACCCTTCGAGAATGTTTCTGGTTAGCCAATCAATAATGATGCATTGCTCGAAGAAATTTGTGAAATGAAAGAGAAATTACAAGCATCCAGGGAATCAGAACTCACCCTTAGGAGAAATACAAAGGTGGATATTGAAAAATTAATAAATGGTATTTTCGAGGAAAGGGTGCAGAACTTAACAAGGTTGGATGGTACAGCTTGGGAATACAACAATAATATTCAAAAAGTTATCACACTTGTGCTGGACAAGGTGCATTCTTGGATGGAGGTATGTAACAAATGGCTTCGTAGGGTTTCAATTATTAAAAAAATTTACAAGAAAGCCAAGTATGATCCAGCCTGTCCTACCAAAGTCCCATCCATTTCTGAGGCTGCAAATAGATTGAGTGATGTTTCGGCATTTATAAGTCATATTTTGAGAGTCCTCAAAGAGAAGGAAGACGGCTTTGATGCTCTAGTGGGCCAAGGGTTACCAACTCTGAAACATGCAGGCAGCCAAATAAAGATTTTGGAGGAATGGAAGGGTGAATTCAGTCAAATTGTGACGCAATTTGTTAAACCTTTACTAAATGAGGAAAAGGTTATCCTGCCCTATGCAGCCTAAAACTAGGCAAAATACTTAAGTTGGAAGCAGGTATGGATAATTTTGTTGCAGAAGCTAGAATAGCATTGCATGCTGGATATGTTTCTAACACAAATAAGGTCAAGGCAATCCAAGATGCTTACTGGCCAAGTGACAAGGAATATGTAAGGTGGTTGAAAACATATGGGTGAAGATATTCTTTATTCTTTCCTATCCTTGATGGTGATTGATATTATTATACTTCCTCTCAACTAAGTTGTT
>VDFB02177847.1:0-10940 GCA_007258455.2 Sequoia sempervirens | reverse complement strand
GATTTTCTAGTTTAAGATTACCAATCTCCCTTTTGGCACTTCTTATTTCTCATTCTTAACAATTTTGGGACTTTCTTGATCCATATTGTCTTTCTCACATTTAAAAAATAATAATCTTGATCTTAAATATACATAGTACCACATATTGACTTTTACCTTTTAGGACTACCAGCACAAGTGATGGTTTGATATTTCTCATCCTCAATTTTCATTTCATTCATTTAGTATTGATTTTGCATCTATTAAATTATTTCATAAATATTCTATTAATAGGACTAATATAATGATAATAATTTGTGCAAAACCCATTTTCCCTTATGAAGGTCCTATCAAGATTTTTTTTTTTTTTTACAATCCTAAATGGTACTATAACTATTGGATGGTGATGCAATCGCACTAGTTTATGATACTTGTATTTTTATTATACTCATTAATAATATTAGTGATAATTTATTATTTCTTTGAACACCAATTTACTTTGTAATATTATAGTTCCATTTTATTACTCATTGATTCATTGCAATACATTGTAGCATATTTTTTATTTAATAAACATCAATAATGAAAAGAGAAAAAAATCAACTCTTTTTTAGTTAACATAATTCTTAATATTAATATTATTTCAATTGTTTTAAATTATCTTGCTACCATGAAATGAATGGTTAAATTAATCTTTTAAAATAGGTATAGATTAAACAAAAAATTATTTGGTAGGCCTACATGATGTTATGTTTAATAGTTAATATATACTATTGATTTACATGATGCTATCAATTTTCCTTTACATTTAATATGTAGCATCCTCAAAATTTAACCAATTGGAGGGGCATATATTATCACTAGTTTTTAATCATGGATCTGATCATAGTGATGTATTCATGGCTATTATGATCATTCTCTCATATCAAATAAAGCTTCAATATTGTATCCAAACAAAACACATTACCAGATAGTTGAATATATTTTACCATGGTAATTGTAGAGTGGGATTGTATTTCACATGATCAAAGTTATTTTCATCTTATCTACATTGTTGTAGTTCTTCCCATTTTCCAACTTTCTTATTAGTTTTTGTTTTAACACATGGTTGAGGTCCTCTTTAATTAGTTAAGACAATACAACTTTCTTTTTAGCTAGAATCTTCTTACTCTACTCCTTTTACATTTCTAAAAATAGTTATAGCAAGTTGTGATCATAATGATTTTTTAATGTGTGATAGATGCTATACATCACAACCTTTTCTTCTACACTTATAAGTTCTCAAGTTGTATCATTGGTGCCAAGGAGATTGCACATTATTAGCATCTATGATTTGCATATTATACATGGATATGAATCTTTTAAATGCCTAAAACTATTTAATTTTCATGTTGGATACTTGATTTACTATGACATGCATTCTCATAGTAGATCTAGTTCAATTAAAAGTGACAAAAAAAACATCTAAAGATGAAAATCTCATACCCATATTATTTACCTTGGTATTTTGGATCCATAATGACTAAATTATCCTTTTAGACATTGACTATATATTATACATGAAAACTGACAAAATACAACTCAATCTCATAATCACTCATCCCCACAAATTTTTCAGGAATCTTAAATTTATTGTTGATTATCATAATTCGAATCTATAATTTAAATTTTAAAATTCAAAATCTGAACATAAAAAAATAACAGCTAGCTTAAGTTGCTACTCAATTTATGGAGATGCACATTTCACAACCATTGTACTGCTTTCGAAGCCCGGCATCTATATATTTTCATCGTATTTAAAGATTTGCTCCCCGGGATGCCAAAGCAATTAAAAATTTCAATAATGATTACCCAATCATACTGTAAATTTTCTCAGTTTTCGTGCTGTTTGTATTATTCAACAATCATTATTAAATAACTTCTTAATTGGCTAAAAGTTTCTTGACAATGTATGTTTTACGGCAAGTGTTTATTAATCACCGGGAATCAGATCGAATTTCTTGATAGAAGAAGAGCGAATCAGAAAACTGTTCAGACAAAAACAATATCGATAAAACCCCTCCTAAGAAGATTAGTTTTCCAGAACTGCCGTACAGGAAGCGACAAATGTATAAATAGCACTCAGACATTGCAGCCTGCTTCTGATTTACGGCAATGAATTTTTATAATAATATCAATGTTCTGTAACGTGCTCATCAGTCTACCTCTCTCATGGACTGAAAATTTTGGCTATATAAAGAGGCCTTGTGAAGAGCAGACTCAGGCAGAAATATCACAGCACAATGGGTAGAAGTCCTTGCTGCTCTCAACACTCTGCACTTAACCGTGGGGCTTGGACTGCCCAGGAGGATTATATTTTGGCCCAATACATAAAAATCCATGGAGAGGGCCGATGGAGATCCATTCCCCAAAAAGCAGGTGAGCTTGTGCATTTATTCTGATACTTCACCATTATTATGAGATTGCAGGTATAACTCTTAAATCTAGAGCAACGGCTCATTTAATCAGTCTGAAGCTGGATAATTTGTTCTGCAGGTCTGAAGCGATGTGGGAAGAGTTGCAGACTCCGTTGGTTGAACTATCTCCGTCCTGATGTAAAGCGGGGAGATGTTTCAGCCGAGGAAGAGGAGCTCATCATTAGATTGCATGGACTCCTTGGCAATAGGTATAACCATAGTCCTTATACTGAATGATTAGTGAGTAATATTAGTAGGATATACAGATGTTTATAATTGTGTTGTGTGTATGTGCCGATGCTTAAAATTAGATGTGTATATGTAGATGTTTATATTTGTGCTGTGTGTATATGCAGATGTTTATAATTGTGTTGTGTGTATATGTAAATATTTAAAGTTGTGGTATGTGTATATGCATATGTTTATAATTGTGTTGTGTGTATATGCAGATGTTTAAAACTGTAATGTGTGTATGCAGATGTTTGTAAATGTGTCATGTGTATATGCAAATATTTCTAATTGTGTTGTGTGTATATGCAAATATTTGTAATTGTGGTGTGTATATATGCAGATGTTTATAATTGTATCGTGTGTATATGCAGATGTTTATAATTGTGTTGTGTGTATATGCAAATATTTATAATTTCGTTGTGTGTATATGCATACGTTTATAAATTTGTTGTGTGTGTACGCAGATGGACACTGATAGCAGGACGGCTGCCGGGTCGAACGGACAATGAAATCAAGAATTACTGGAACTCTCATCTCTGCAAAAAGAATCCGCCAGGGAAAGAAACTTTTACGAGAGAAAAATCTAAATCTAAACTTGCGCATCCAGCAAGTGATCGTGTGTGGAAATCAATTCCCGTTAAAACAAAAGCGGTAAGAATTGCAAGCAGATATATTGGAGGCAGTATAATGGCAAATCATCCAGACATGAATTCTGCTGGTAGTGCAGATATTACAAAGATCTCGAAATCACTTGTCGACGAGTACATGAAAGAGGACGATTCTAAAAGCGTGGAGTTTGATGCTGTCGAATCGGGCTTTCCATCTCCCTGTTATTCTTTACAAGACTTTTACAGCAGTGAATTGGAGGAGGCTATTTCTTCTGTGGAGAGAAATTTGCAACAAGAGAAGAATGTTACAGAAAAGCAAGAAGTGGAGATAAAGTTTAACACGCAGGAAAATTGTGGGATACCTGAATCGCAACATTCGCAGAAATTAAATATGCAGTGGTTGAGCACGCTACTGTTGGAATCGGAGGAAGAATGGAAATAAAATATCTCTCCACGTTCCTCAATAAATTTTACTATTTAATGCTAACATCTAGGTTATGTAGGTTTTATAATTATTTGTTTTATTGTGCTGGAATGTGCAAAATTGAGTTGGGTACACAATAAATGAAGTGACATACAATTAAATAAACATATTGTTGAGAGATTGATGGCATAGAAATTTGATTACTACATCATTGACCAACACTCAAAAAATTTAAGCCATTTAAAATTGACACAGTTCTTACGTTTTTAATGATTAAAAGGGAATAAATTACATCTATTTAATGAAGTTAATTTAAGAAAGTAAATAACGAGTTTGTATAGAAATTTACACGGATTTAGTTTCGTAGATGGTTTAATGTTTTTTTATTTTATTTTAAATTTTGCTTCAATATTTAAAATATGTTTTTGATATTTGATTTGATTTTATAATATTGTGAGTATGTTTTTGTTTTGTTTTAAGTTTAATTTGTGGATATAAAAAAGATTCTTACGTATGGAGAAGTGGATTATTTTCGAAAAATAGATTTAAGTAGAAATTATCTATGAAATTTTAGTTTGTTGAAACATGTTCATCCTATCTTTTAGGATCTAAATCTATGTAACGAGTGACATTGACAAATATTTTTGAGCAATTTGTGAGGTAGGGATCTCGTCCTTTAGTTAACCCGTAAGGATGTGGTTTATAGTTTGAAGGCAACAAACAACCATTAAAGATGCATATTTTATTGCTAAATGTAGATGTTGATGTAAGTTGATGGTGTGGTAATACATTATGATGCTTCTTGAATTATAGTGTGAATTAAAATGATAGATAAATGGATATTAGATAAGTGAAATGGGGTTTTGTCCTTTAAAACAAAACTACAAGGTGCAACTTGAAATGTTGTGTTCAATTTGAGAAATAACATCTACTTATGAAGGGGTGAACTTTGGCCTACTTTTAAATTTGAATTTAAAAGTTTAGGGATGGAATCTATGTGCATGTATTTGAACCAAATTAATTTTAGTGCCCATGCAATCAATTGAGAGTAATGGATATGAAAGTTGAAAATTGGCTCTAGCCCTTGAGGATATGTGAAGGTGGAACTAGGTCAAGTTTAAGTAATTTACCAACTCTCATGTAGAAACATGCTAGTTATACACTGGTCATCTTATGAAATTACATAAGTTAAGTCAAAGAAACCCCCCCAAAAATGGGAAGACAAATTTCACAATTAAATCCCCCCTTGATATTTACTTATACATGTGAACTACTATAAAGATGCATGCCAGAGTAAAACAAGTAGCCAACATGAAATTAGATATACAAAAATTCATATAACAGATACAAATATGGATGATGCTTTGGTATATTCTCCTCACAATGAGTCTTCTATATTTGAAATATGAAAACGAAAAAAATCCATTATGTAGTATTTGATAAGAATTTGAAATAGGCAATAACATGTTTAAAAATGTCAACAACTAAGAAAATAGGCAACCATGAAATTTGACAGTGGCATGAATCCATGAAGTGCACGATTCCTTCATAAGTGAGATGAATCTTAAAGAATGAAACTGTCACTATAATGATAAAAATCACGGAATATTAATGAAAACATACATCCGCTTAAGTTGATTGTATACATATGAAATGAAGAAAAATAGGTTTCTTTGTGGGGTTTTGAATGTGGGATGAGGGATCTATTTTCCTTATTTCATCAGGAAATGAGATCCACACAAAGAATTGACTTACAACCCTTAGGTGAGTCAACTAAATGAGTGATTTAGATTTCCTTTTTATGTGGACGATGGGGGTCAGGTTCACCAGGAACTTTTGGTAGAAAGAATAAAAATATAAAATCAGCCCAATTATGCCAAATTAAACTTGAAAGAACAATATTAAACTCAAAATAAGCAGAAATAAAAATTAAATTATAGACCTGAGAAGGGAAGAACTCTATTAACTCTATTAACCTTTGGGAGCCTCTAATGCTGATATGTAGATTTCAATTTGTCTAAGTGGCAGTGTCCAAATTTAAGAAATAATTTTTGCAGGTGAGTTTTCGTGAGATGACAATAATTTTGACAACTTTTGAAACTTTTTCAACTTCTCCAAATTTTCTCTATAAGAGGTCTTCAATATTTCTTCCACATAGATTTGCGAATACAAGATAAGAGGGAAAAAGTGTTTCTTTCTGGTGAATGGAGGTTTTCCTTGGTCAAACCCTATTTTGGTAATCAAACCTTGAAATGAATAAAAGCATGAAAAAGGGAATGAAGAATGAAAAAATCTATGTTACCACTTAAAACACCCTTAGATAAGTCCTTGAATAAAGGTCTGCAAATTGCATGAAAT
The DNA here is from genome assembly GCA_007258455.2 of Sequoia sempervirens. Classification (NCBI taxonomy): domain Eukaryota; kingdom Viridiplantae; phylum Streptophyta; class Pinopsida; order Cupressales; family Cupressaceae; genus Sequoia; species Sequoia sempervirens. The sequence goes on along the minus strand of VDFB02177847.1, from coordinate 4,884 downwards.
CAATTCAATGTATGTGGATATTGACACTTGAATCTTGCTCGAAATAGTGCTTTGTATGCTTGATTTGATCATGAAACCCACATCACAATGTTAGCTCCAAAAACATGCATGATGCATGAAGAATTTGATGTGATGATTGGATCTTGAATGCTATAATAAAACTCTGATAAATATTCCCTTGAATGCATTTGACCATAAAATTTTCTGTAGGAATTCTCACTTCAAAATTGCTAGGTGAAACATAGTGAAATAACCTTGTATTTATAAGTATGTATCCTTAATTTCCTAAGATTCAAATATCACAAGTTGACATTGAATTATGGATTTGAAACATTAAAATACTACCAAAAACAAAATTTAAATTTAGGTCCTAATGTCTGGGGAGGATCCATTCACCCATGGGTGAATGGGTCCTACGTCCCTAAACCTAGGACACACATTTCTCAATGTAAAGTATTATGTTTAAGAACTAATGAATTTCGGGTTTCCCCTTTGTAAAATTTAATTAAATAGGCTTGGAAAATGAATTAAAGGGCCAATTAAGGCATAATTAAGCTCAATTAATTAAGGGAGCCATAAATAGGAATGGAACTATAAAGAGATAAAATTTACAACACTAAATTAAGGCACAATTAAGTTCAATTTAACTAGGAGGGCCTAAATAAGTGAGAAAATGTAGAGGGATACATTTTTCTACACTACATTTAGCTCACTTTAGTGAGAGGATAACCTTGCATCAAACTCACACTAAAGTAGACAATCAAAACATATGTATGTAACAATGACAAGATACTCAATCATGCAATATCAAAGACTTAAAGAAAGGTAAAAAATGGTAGATCAAGCCTCAACTATCCAATGCGATGTGGAACACACTTCGGTTGTTTGTCCAAAAATGTTCACAAGCAAAACTAACTATCCACTATGAAAACAACACACACGTTCACACATGCTAGTAGAACTCTGACTATCCACTAGGTTAGTCCCCAAGGGTGACAAATGAGAGAATATTATTAGGTTCCCATATCATACCAAAGCTATACCTCTGATAACTTCATTAAGGAACAACAAAACAAAACACATAGGGTGGAAAGCAAGAGAAACTTATTAGTCTCCCATACCATACCATAGATATATCTTCAATAAGGCACCACATAACAAAACATAAACTTCAATCTTCATATGGCCTAACAAGCTATGTTATGCTAAGAACCTATGAACAAACAAGAAAAATGTGTTATGCTTGGTGGCCATGAAAAATGGTTCAAGCTTTACAAGGTTAGCAAGCTCCATTATACAAAACACTTATGAACAAAAATGCATATAAACATGTTCAAATGGATTTTTCTTAGTTCATGTAAGGTATCCTCTTAGGGCACATCGTGCATAATGTTGCCAAGAGAAGACTAGTCTAGGATAAAAGATTTGCAACTTAGGGAATGCAACATGTAGCATCACCACTAAGAGGAAATTTGTATGCCAAGGAAGGTCACACTCTTGGAGGACGTCAAACCCAATGACACCACCAAGAAAAAGACACATCGCAAGAAGTAAGAAGATCGCTCAATGAAACAAAAGGAATGCCAAAATTTTCAAAAATAATAGTGCCAATGTATGCACCCACTTACACCATGCTATGAGAAATTACTTTAAAGTAGCAAATGATCAATGGTAACAATAAAGGAGACATGAAAGCTTATTTAGAAATCCCTATGCCAAGTCATATGATTCCAAATGAAGTTATGTCATGAAAAAGGAGAGGAACGGTTTCCCGCAAAATGAAATCCCAAACACATAAGGGATCTACAGATTTGGGCCTAGTATATCTTTGCTACAATGTTGTTATAGAGCTCAAAAACATCATCATTTCCCTAATATTCATAGAAGTAAAATAATGACACATAGAAAGAAAATATTTTGGGTCAACATGGAAGAGACCTAAATGTCTCGATGTCTTACATCATCTGCAAAAGAAAAACAAAAGATAAAAGAAAAGATAAATGTTTATGACATATATAAGAATGTAGATACAAATATAGGAATGAACATGAAGACACATCGAATAGAACAATAAGGGGGATCACATTATGCAATCACACAAAGAACATGAAAAAAGTAAATAAAGACAAGACTAGTAAGGCATAGATGAGTCAACCTATAGCAAGTCATCTACATCCCAATCTTGTTTTGTATACATGTGTAGGATAGAAAACTAGCCAAAGGGACAACATCAAGTACCAAACTAGGACAAACACCAATTTCAACACTCTCTTTAGGAGGATAATCATTTAAGCTCATAGAAGAGGAAACTAATAAATTTAACGTTTTATGCACTTCCTCATGAAATTTAGCAATTTCATTATCATCATCCAATTTTATCACAAGAGGAGGCCTAATGATAATATCCATGGAAAGTTGTTAAATTGTTTATGTTGCGGAAAAGGTGAAGAATTATCATTCATTGCTTGAGACAAGTTTGGATTTTTATTTTCTATGTTCTTATTTTCTTCTTGTTATTGCAACAAATGAGCAATAACATGATGTCTATGCCTATTCTCTCTAGCATTTCAGTTTCTTTTCATTTGGTTTTCAAGTTATGATTGTGTAGGAGCTAGTTTATCAACTATAGGTTTGTTTTCTTCCCTTAAGGGAGGAACAAAATGAACCATGAGAGGTTTTTCAACCACTTTCTCTATAGCTTTTTATTTTTATTTTATTTTAGGAGTTACAACGAGACTTATTTTGTTATCTCATGATCTCTTATAGGAAATGGATGAAGGATTTGCTATTTTTTGGTCTTGGTTACTAGGAAGGGCTTTAGGTTCAACCATGATTTCATCAAAATATAGAAGGAATAATTATGGGTTGAGGCATATTGGTAAGGGATAACTTTTCTATGCACTTTGCCTTAAACTTTTGATATGATTTAAAAAATAAGTCCTCACCTGGGGTCTAATCGGTTCTATAGGATAAGGCCAAAATGAAATCCAATGAGAAATTCCCAAAGGAAGACAATAGATTAAAGCCACTATGATGCACAATAAAGATCTTATTTCCAAATGGAAACTTTAAGCATTTATGCACAAATTATGAGATGAAATTCATGGATAAAATCCATGGGTAGCCTAACTTCACGTGAAATTGATTCAACAATGAGATGATGGTGAATGAGACACTTAATTGTTTTAATCCAACTTTCAAAGGGAGATTTATTAAACTTATCGTAGGGAAAGCAAAACCATAATGCATAATTTTCATCCATGCTTTCAGTTTTTCATAAGTATATTGATAAATCTCATACATAAATAAGAATTCTTTAGTGATCACATTCTCTATAAAGATGAGAACAATTAATATCCCATTAGTAGGCTTGTCCTTGATTCTTTCGGCTATGTAAAAGGGACCATCGGGTACATTTTTTATTATTTCATTTTGTGAGAAAGAAATGCCAAGGGGTATATCAATTTGGCCCTTATGAGGTTTAACTTCAATAAATCCAACCATAGATTTTATAGTGTTCATCATTATCGTTTGTGTTATCATCATCTGTGTCAACATTCATCACATCATTCTTTGTTTCACTAACTTTGACAAAGGAAATTTTATGATTTGGCATAGGATTGGTAAATATTTGAAAGTTTTGGCTAGGAGGAGATGGGTCAATGCAAGATCATGGGGGTCCAAACTAGGCCCTTAGAATCGCAACAAAAATCTAGAAAAATAGAGTTAGGGCAACTTGACCCAAAATTTGAATAGCATAATATAATTTGAAAAATAAAATTTTAACAAAATTTTAGCAAATTAATGTGAGTTTCAAGATATTAGTCATTCTGAAAAATTAATCTATTTAGTGAAAATTTGAAAACCTAATGCAGTACTAAATTTCACAAAACAAAAATGTGAATGTCTCAATTAAACCATACTGATATAAAAATATTATATGTTTTCCTTTTTGAACCTTCCAATGTAAGTAGAGGGATGCCACATTTTTTTTATAATTTTTTTTAAGTAAATAATTAATTATAATTTTTAATTTTTTCTTTAAATATTAAAACTGTTTTCCTGGGACCACCATAACTTTGTCAAAAATTTATGAACGAATTTTCTTCTTTTTATCCTAGTATGGAAGCATAGAATGTGTTGCATTTTTTTGATTCAAAAAATGTGAAATTGTTTAAGAATTATAGATTGTTTTCAATCAACCTATCAATCAAGACTTTAGTGAGAATGTATGTAGAAAATCAATATTAATTATCTATTTAATTCCAAATAAGGCATATTTTATATTTTTGGAAATCTAACAATTTTCACAATAAACCCTTTTCATTTCATCAAATCCAGATAAAGAAAAAGTTGTCAGCCACTTTTTTGTCATATCACCACTTTTTGGACCCCCATGATCTTTCAGTCACCCAACTACAGACTTATTACCTTGATCATTAACACCACCAATTTGAATATATGATTAGAATCAATGAGGTCTTGCACAAGATATTTAGGACACTTGCAATATTATGTATCATGTCCATTTTGTTGATGAAAATGACAATAAGCATTTGGTAGATATATTTTAAAGGTAAAGGTTTAGTAAGATCAAGAGCTCTAATAGGAGGTAAGGAAATAAAATTCTTGTTTTGGAGTTGCAACATGGTATTATAAAGGGTATTAAGTAGGGGAGCAAATTGTCTATTTTTATCCCCAAAGGCATATGGATTTGTTATCTTTATAGTAGCTACTTGGGTGTCAACATGTTGATTCAGTTGAGGGAAATTAGTTGTAAAATTCCCTTATTTTGTTTCTTGAAAGGTTAGTAGTTGGTTTGAAGTGTGGATTCAAACTTTTCACGATGGTTAGAGGGATTTTTCACTTCACAACTACTAATCG
>VDFB02177846.1:0-21342 GCA_007258455.2 Sequoia sempervirens | reverse complement strand
GACACACAGGAGTTAAACTCATAGTTACTCTTTCAAGTTAACTCGTTCCACATCTCATGCATGTCTATTTTGGGAGACATTTTTGTACACTTGGAGTTTCCTTTAGGGTTTTCGTTAACTAATGGTAGTGTTCCTGTTAACTTGCTTTCAATAAGGACGTGCATGCTTGCACATTGTCCATTTAAATTAGATGTACCGGTTAACTGATGGTAGCTTTCCAATTAACTGTATAGTTTCCTTTATTAGGGTTTAGCAATAAAATATTGCATGCATTGCTAGACTATAGTTGACCAAGGTGGTTTTAGGTTCCCTACACCTTTGATGTCTATAAATAAGAGCTTTTGCTCATTTGTACATAACTTTTGCACGAGAGAGAAAATATATGTTGCACCTACCTTGCCTGTAATATTGCTCATTTTGTATCTGTTCATGAGTATTTACTATTATGATGAATTGTTATGCCACTTGGGTTTCATGCAATTATGATGGTGAATGCTTGCCTTAGTTAGATATAGTGGCTAGTTCAATCGTAGATTGTATGCGTGTTTCGCCTATGCAATTTATTGTCCTAGTTGGCTATCCTTTATGTTTCATGTTCAATAAATTCATTCAGATTGAGCTGATAGTTGCGCCACCTTTCCTTCAAGTTGAGAATCTATACTTGGTTATCATGTGATGTGTGTGCATAATAAACCTATTCAGATTGAGCTGTTAGTTGTGCCACCTTGCCTTCAAGTTGAGAATCTATACTTGGTTTATCGTGTAATGTGTGTGAATAATAAGCCTATTCAGACAAGCAGATAGCCGTGCCCCCTTGCCTTCACGTTGTGAGTCTGAACCAAGTTTATCATCTGATAATCATTCCCACTCCATTTCCTCATGCTCTGAATTCTTGAGGGGATTGGATAGTATAAGCTTTAGTTTTGTGTGTTGTAGTTAAGTCTTGCGAAACCAAAAAATACTTAGCTGCAACGTATAGAGTTTTTCTTAAACCTTGTGCCTCTTATAGCTGAGACAAAAAGATAGGATATAGTCTAGTTTACTTTTCAAGCATTTTTGTCCGCACAACGAGGGAGCTTCCCCTCTTAATTTGAAGAGCACTCATCACGTAGTGTGCATAGCTGTTCATACCAACTTGCTCTCCAAAGGTGTTAGTTGTTATGCCAACAAGAAGCAAAAGGTAAATCACCCTTCTAGAGATTGCAACAAGTAAAGAATCCTTTAGGGTAAACAAATATAATATCTCACATTTTGAAACCTCTTATGGATTGCAAGGAATTGGGGGAAGATCAACAAAGTGAAGAAACTTTTATCATTAAGGAAAATTCATATTTGGAAATGGCTGCCTTATCTTTTGTATGATCAGAAATCTAGTCTATTTGCTAATTTAAATTTGGGTTGCTATTGAATAATAATGGGCCAGACAGAGGAAGAATCATAATAATTGCCCCTTGGGGTTTCTTGCTGAAAAAATAGAAAGGCTAACAATGCAGGCACAACCAATAAAGATATACTAAATAAGGATATGATGGAGGTCTCCATGAAAACAATTCCCCCAATAGAACATTTGAAGAACTAACCCTAGATGTGGATTAGGAGGCAGCTGAAATAGAACTTGGGAATTCGTATAAATGGATACATCATTGGGAGATGTGATGAATAAATAATGTCTAAAGAGGGAAGCATAGATACAACTGTGGAATCCCTAAAATCATAGATTACCACAAAGATTTGAATGAAAATGATGTGAAGCTAGTCATTTTCATTCACCAAGAGAAAAGTGAACAAATTTAGCTATAGAGGAACACATCCACGCTTGCTTTGCGGTGACAACAAGTGATGCGCATGTTACAGCTCTAGAGGTATAAGGCATTATAGGAATGAGAGTATGAAGGTGATATATGAGGAGGAACTGAAAGTATGGTTTGAGTTTTCTATACATTTCATGGAGAATAACCCTACTAGTTTCTATACCATCAAGAGGACACACAAGGATTCCTAGTAAGGCTATATCTTTCATGTGATATTAGGTTGTATATCATTCATTCACAAGACTTAATCTTTGAAAGATTGTACATTTTGATAAGAGTATATATTGCTTCATAAAAATGTGTACTTCATTTGTATATTTGTTCAACATTTCTTAATATTATGGTTATCTTAGCAGTAATATGGCTTTTTCCATTGGCTTGACTATTCAGTATATCTCTGAGAGAATAAACATTAGTCTAACTAAACTTTAATCTAAATAAACATTCATCAAGAATAAATTGATTGTCTATGTATGCAAATTGTATTCCATATAATTCTTGGGTCAATTTTTACATCATATTAATATTTTTCCTTAAAAAGAATACAATTAAAAAAAAATTAACATGAAAACCTAAGGGGAAAATGTTTGGTTCAATTCCAAGAACCTCTAACAAATATGGAGTAGAAAAAAAAATTCTATTGAAGAAAATTTTCCACAAAGGACATTAGTTTTTTTTTGCATTCTAAACACAAACATATTCTCAAACATGCAGGGAGAATTAAACAATTATTCTCATGAAATTTCAAAGAAAAATAAGGGTTTTTAAAAATCTAATTGACCTAGAACATTTCCCTTCATTTATGTTCCTTTTCTCCACTTCTCTTCTCTACTACTTGTGTCCTTTCTCTTGCCAAACAAAATCCAAATAATGTTGTCCTCTCTTCCCTTCCATTATTTTCTTAACAATTCCACACCCCCTTCTTTTTCTCTTCCTTTGCTATGACTACAAATGAAAATTTACTCCCATTTCCCCACTCCCGCTCTTTGGAGTGATCAAAGATATTCATGAAGAGAATGGGGGAGAGTGATAGAAGTTGTGAGCCACTCCACTACAATTTAACTCCACTCCTCAATAATTAAACTCCTTTTGGTTTCTCATGCGCCCCCTCCCACCCCCTCTTTTTTTAAATCCTCAAAAAATGTATTTTGGTTTTTGTTTCATATATATATATATATAAACAAAAAGTTTGTTTCTTTTGAAACCAAAAGATTTGTTCATTTACAAAAAATTAGCTTCATAACTATTGGTAAACAAATTTGCACTATAACAAATATTCTAAAAGCTTAACTTTGTTACAACCAAAAAGATAGTAAAATATATGCCAATAGTTAGTAAGGTTGCTATTTTCATTCAACCTACTTCTATGTTTGAGAGGGGCAGCTCTCTTGTATGATAAAATTTTAATTTTTAATGGTATTTTTTAATCCAAAAACACCTAAAGGTTATAGGAAAAGATATAAAATATTAAATATTTAAAGAGAAAATTAGTTGAAAAACCTATGTATACCAACTCAAACTCCTACATGTGTTATAACGATGTTTATAAACTTTATTGCAACATAAAGAAGATATTTTTGAAAATACTGCATCAAATACTATGAAGATTTATTACATGCAACAAGAAAATATGAATACTCTAAATCCTCCAAGATTGCATGACACTGATGATTTCACATATAAAATTTAATGGTCTTGTAGTCTAATTTTGAAAAGATATCACAGAGAAAATTCATTCACCAAACACAAGAGAAGTAAACAACCTAGAAAATCTATGAACAACGCCTTTTAGATATTCTCCTTTGAATTTTTTGTGAAACAATTATACAACTTTCTTTTGCAATTTCAAACTATAAAAATAAAAAAATCCCCTTGCAAGAGAATGAAGTCTCATATTTATAGAATTCTTTCTTATAACTAATTTGATCTAACTTTTAAATTTACAAATTTACAATAAAGTGAATTGCCTTCAAGCCAAAGTAAAGTTATAAAAATGGTTATATTTAAGTCATATCAAAATGACTTGGATTAAAACCATGAAATAAATTTATTTGAAATACATTAATTCTTATGATATTGAATATTCTCCAATTGAGTTCTTTGTCTCTGGGTGTCAAGGCAAATTTATAATTTTGATATTGATTTACCATAGGCATTAAAGCTTTGGTTTTTGGGACCACTATATATATTGGCCAAACGTTGCTTCCAAGTCGAAAGAGAATTCTCAACTTCCTTCATCTTCATTCTAATGTTTAACATTTATTTCTTGAAGATACCTAATGTATATTACAATGTAGAAAATTTGGCCATAGTGCCTACACTAGCATTTTTATGAGTGCACAACTCCTATATAAGATATTTAAAATCTTGTTTGAGTACTTGAATAACCTCCAAAGCTGAGTCATTGTCCTTAGAGATTTTTATCTCCATAGCTAGACAACCTATCACAATTTCAAATTTTATGTTCTCAAGATCTTTGGAGAGTTTCTTTAGCTCATTAATGGCTTTTCTGATAACTAAGAGTTTCCATCAATATTCTTAATTCATGTTGTCGTATCATATTCTTCAATTTTTGTTAAGAATTTTTCTTTTAGCAACATATTTGTATCAATTTTTAACATTTCTTCTATATCTCTTACTACTAAATACTAGATAGATTCTTCTTTTCTCGTTGCTTGGAGATTATTCTTTAGATCCTTTTTCTTTTCCCCGATATCCTTATATATAATTATTCCTCTTTCAATGGAAAAGAGTCCATCTAGTCACTTGCTCAACCCAAGATTCATAGGCTTTTCCAAATGATTGATATTTGTTAAACCTCTCAATCACACCTTTATCAATACCTTGTATCTTTGAATCATTAATAACCAAAGGCCCATCGAATGCCTATGTTGAAATATTTAAAATATTTTTAATATAAGAAGTTAATACTTTGATCCTCTTTTTTTGTTCTATACTCAAGCTTTGCAATTGAAACCTAGAATTATTTATGTACCCTTCATGTGTTGAAGGGCCTATGTCTATTCTTGAAACTTGATAAACATTTTTTTAGCCTCCTCTTTATCTTTTTCATTAATTGGTTTGGAAATCTTCATATATTTTTCACTTGAAGGGTCAACCATTAGCCTTGAAGAGATATGAGTCTTTTTATGCTTTGGAGCAGCACTATGTAACAATTTGGCAACCAAATTGAAATTAAGTTTAATAACATCTTGATATTTCCTTTTCTTACTAATTATTTCCTTTAGCCATTGGGAGGAGGATGGAATCTTAGATGGGCTCAAGGTAAAAGTTGAAGCAATGGGTGGAAAAATGATTTTTGTTGGTGGTGTTTCAAGAGCATCACAAAGCAATGAGGGAGGATACATATGGACAACATTATCTATATTTTAAGTATCAAGAAGTGAAGGAGGTGATGAAGTTACATTTTCTTGGAGAATATCAACTTTTTCTTGTTGAACTTCCTCATCAATATCAAGATCTACTTGAGGTATTTTTACATGTAGCTTGGCTTTAGATTTAGGAGCATCTTGAGCACAAGAACTTTTAAGCTTCACTTCTTTATAAGGTTCCTCATCACATCCTCTACTGGCTCAAGTTATAGTTGACCATTTTTTAGGAGCATTAACTGTGGTTGTCGATGTTGCACTAGATTTTTCCAATTGCTTTGTTTCCCTAGAAGTTGATATTGAAAGTTTAGTAGCATTGTGTTCATGCCTCTTTGCATATAGCCACTTTTGAGTTTTCTTTAAGACAAAGAAATAACTTTCATTGATATCCTTCATTTCCTTTTTGTTCCAGTCAATGGGCATGAGAGGTCCAAATTGAATGGTTTCTAAGTAAACTTGATCAAGCATATTTGAACCTTCATCCTCAATCCGCTCAATATCCCATCCTAATTCATAATATTTATTTTTTTGCACTATAAGTTTAGACTAGTCACTCTTTCTCACTTCAAACTTATTCTCACAATATTCTCAGTAATCTTCCAAATGAGGGCAATGATGATTTTTTTTTCAAGATAGAGATTGTTCTTCACGTAGCCTTCACTATCATAAGGATAGATCATATTATAATAATTTCTATGTTTTTGTGATTCAATTGATTAAAGATGGGAAACTATAATAAGATGACCCCAATGGAAACAGATACCTTGCTCTCTTCAAATCCCTACACCTTTTGTTGATCGATTTCATTTGTCTGCACAACTCAATCAATACCAAATGATCAAGTGGATATCTAGGAAACTTATATGTATATTCATCAAAGATGCCTATTCTTATGTAACAAAACTTGGGAAATTGAATAAAGTAGCTTCCAAATTGTTTAATTAGTTTTGCAGCCTTGGGAGAAGATCTTTGGCCTAAGTTAGCATCAAGTTCTTTGATGATAAGCATAGTGAACATGCCATTCACTCTTTCAAAATGATTATTAATAACATTCAACTACAATTGTGGGTAGAAATCATATATTTGAGTAGTGTCATCAAAAACCAAATAAAAAGAACAATAATAATACTAAAACCAAATGTAACTTTTGGATTTCGATATTAATTGCTAATAACTAAATTATTAATGAAAGAATTTAATAACAAGTTCAATAATCTTAACTCTAATTAATTCTAACTTAATTGTTTGACGAAGACATTATATCTAAAATTTAAGATTGAGTAATAAATCTCAAGTTTCTTTAGGAAATTGAAAAGATTTAATAATTTTAAAGTTGGTTGTGAACAATATTGTCTCTATTTTCTAAACTCTTACTTCCAAAGATTCAATATGACTAGATTTTACAATCCTCACAAATTAAATTGAATTCACAATAGAAATGGATATTAACTCTACAATTAAATTAGAAATAGTTTATAATTTAATAAATAATCTAACAAGAAACTAATTTTCTTAACTAAAACTAACTTACAACTAATTTATGATCTCTTTAAATATTGCTTCCTTTTTTGTTTTCCTTTCACAAAACAAGTTAAATTTCTTTTTTTATCTTCAATGTTTCATTAGTTTTTTAGATTGGTTATTTTATTGTTTTCAAATTGTTGATTTCTACAAGTGAAATGTTCTTTTTCTTCAAATCTGGACATTTTACCTATTTCGTCATCCTATATATATATAATTTATTGCAAGAAAACTAGGAAGAATTCCTGAGAACCAGATTTGAAAAATAAAATTAACAAATATTTATTTTTCATTGAATGTTTATTGTGCTTTCAAGGCCTAGGCGAAGCACTAGTCGCAGCCCATATGGGCTGTGGCATGATGGGCCCCACCCTCTCTAGGCCCATAAGTGGCCTATGTATAGGTTGACTCATGTGAGTCAAATTTTTTTATCTAAATTTTTATTTTAAAAAATTGTAACTTTTATAATTTATACTTTCTAAAATATTAATAATTAATAAATATTTAATTAAATGCAAATATTTATAAGTAATATATTAATATGTATGTATGTATGTATATGTATTTATATATGTTTTATTTGAATAATAATTAATATATATATATATATAATATTATATTTTTTCTTGAAAGTTTTTCCTTTAAACCAAATTGTAAAAAAATGTTTTTTTTAAATTAAGATACTAATAGAAGTCATAATTTAAAAGCTTAATCCAAAGTTTCATTTTGCCAAATACAATGAATACAAATATAGAATGTGATGCAATTACAATAAGTACTTTCCTAACAATCCCTTTTTTCTCTTTCAATAATTGGTTTCATTTAAGTTTTTTTTATGTAAGCATATGATCACTTTCAATAGACATAAAACTCTAAGTAGTTAATTTATCACTTAGAAGGGAATATCATTCATCTACTCCTTATGCACAAATAGTATCAAAATGAGTAAACAAACATTTATTCTTCGATATTGCACAAGTAGTAAGGTTGTAACATATTAAATTTGCAAATTAAAACCCTAGTCATAGAACATCTAAGGAGCTCATAAGACTTTACAAGCTTCACAATAAGATTCATGGAGTTTTTATGACTTTATGAATTTCACAATAACAAACAAGTGTCCTTCCTTTGAAATCATGGTTCTAGTATCCCAAGCTATTCTCCCCCCTTAACACATGTACCTAAAACATAGAATCACAAGAAGAAGAACTTGGGCCAATGGGCTCTCCACCCAACCATAGGGTTGTAAAATCAACCCACACTCGAGCCAAGGGTCACATAGTATTCCAAGAAGCACACACACACATTTCACAACTCTAAACCAACACTTAGTTCACTTGATTCTCCAACAAAGGAACTTCACATCACATTACAAGTACTTACACAACACAACATTCTCTATTTCTATATCTTTTATTTCTCACTTTTTACACACAAATGGATTCTTATATACAAAATTAGAAAATGTGGGTACACATACCCAAAAGTAAGCCCCACACACAAAAACAACATAATGTCACAATAGTTTACCAATTAATTTCATATAGATCTCACAACCAAGGAAAACTTCCAAACAATCATTTGTACGTCAATACAAGATCTAGCAAGAGGGTTAGACCCTACCTTGAGAATTTCTATCCAGTTTGATGAAGACTCTCCTAGCCTTCTTTCAATCCCTTCCTTCCTCTACTTTCTTTTTCCTCTCTTCTCTTCCTCTCTTCTCCTAGAAATGCTCTACAAAATGAAATTCAAAATAAATAAATAAAAGATAACAAGATGGAAAAAAAACCTTCTCCACTCAAGAAGAAAGCGTATATAGAAAATGAGGAGAACTACCTCTCCTAACTACCCAAATCACCAACTAACTCCCATTTTCACCACCCTTTAGAAATGGAGATTTTAAAGTGGCTAAAAACATATTAAAAGATATTTTATGGTTGAATAAACCCCTTATCCCTATACCTAGTACCTAGGGACATTTTTAAACCATAAACTTAATTAATTCACAATAAAGCCACATAAATTTCCAAAATAAAAATATAATTAAATAACGTGGGGATAATGAAAATAAAACTATCTCACAATTAATCATCACAACACATAAAACCCTATAAACAACATATTCACATTACAACAAGCACACAACACATGATCTTAATTTTTCTATACGAATTAAGATTGGTAGCCACATAAAATAATACAAAAGGAAGTAGCTATATGACCCCTAAATTCTATTGGTGATTTTACCTACTCACTCAACCATAGGTGTTAGTATATCATAAGAAATTATTATAGCCGAAGCATTAGTAACTAGTCCTAATATATTTTAACAATAATATTTTAAAGAAATTAACACTTTTTCTAAAACCCTTGTCTACAACAGTTATCTATGAAATCATATAGAAGTTGTATAATTTTATAAACCATCACAATGAACATTTAAATCTTATCTCAATACATGTATACTTACATATTCACATAAGGTAAGCATTTGATAATCACAATGCAACCACAACTAGCATTAATCAACTAGAATCCAACATCTAATCAATATCTAGAATACTCTTGTATAGAATCCAAACATAGAAAATCGTAATACTATCAAGAAATAGTCATAATATCAACAAATAAATATAGAGTCAACAAGGATCACAAAAGGCAATGTCTCGCATTCTCCCCCCTACGATTGGACTTCGTTTTGGAAGTCCTCAAAAAGGTGAGGGTATAAAGTCCTCATATGAAATGCATCATCATACGACAATAACCATTTAATTTACCCCAACCTCCCTTTGATCATACCATCTAACAACAAGAATTACATTAGAAGAATAATTCAAATCATATGCAGTTTGAACCATGCACCCCCCCTCCCCTTAGATTTGACTTCCTCCTGAAAGTTACTAAGGTTTAGGGAAATTGTCACACATAACTCTACAAATTTAATGACAAGCTAATTCTTTTATGATAATTTTCAAGTATGTCAACAAAAAATTTCCCCCTATAACAAAAATATCCCAAGAGATTAGAACAAGTTCTATCGTCAAATATTTTATCCATCAAACACAACCCAATAAAGTCAATTTTATCCACATTACTCTCATATTGATTTTATGATTATTTTAAACAATGATACACACACACACATGTCAAATCCTCATTCAACTTTTTTATCCAATTCTTTTCAATTTTAATTAGTAGTTATGATCTCAATCAAATCACATTTCAAGGAATCATTTTTTGTCAGTAGTTCACATGTATTCCACATCACAATAATTTTACAGGAAGACACACATGCCAAACCAAATCAACACAAACACATCACAAGGATCACAAAATGGGATTTATGAGGATGAACGGTGTCAAATACCACTAAATAACCATATGTCATATCACTATAATCTAAAATATCATGTAGTTGAAAAGTCATTGTGTCTTTACTGAGCATCCATAGAATCATGATATTATTAGGAAAGATGATCTCAAGGCCCTCTCCTTAGGAACCCTCCATGCATTTCCTAGTACCTTCCCCTTGTTTGTGCAAGGGGGTTAGCCTCCAAGAAGGAAGGTACACAATGAATCACAAACAAGAACTAGGATGGAATGGATTATGACCATCCCATACCAATCACATTTGTAACCCCCATCCTCATAGTATAAAAAAAATTCCCAATGCATCTGCACTCCCATACGACTTGACAGGGATCCCTCCTGGATATGGAAATTTACAACTTTGACATTACACCACACAAGTCAATGGTTACAAAAACATTAAGAAAGCCTCAAAACTTTGAAATGTAAGAAAAATATGATTCCAAAAGTACAATAGAAGTCATAAAATAAAAGTAGAAAATAATCAAAGTAACAATAAGGCATCATCTCAACTTCAATCGAAGCAATTTTAATTAAGTCCTTGAGGAAAAAAGGACCTTTGCAAAAATTAATGCAAGCTAAATAGATTAAAAGTACAACACTATTGATGTCAAATTAAAGAAAAAAAAAGTCATCGATCAATAAATAAATCAACAATAATACACATTTTCACCAAATTTGCACATTACTTCCACTATGTGACTTTTTTAAAGCCACTCAAGGGATGGAGGGGAATGGTGGTCTCAAACCACATATATGTATAATAGCCGACATGATCATGGTGGTCTCAAACCACATAAGAATATAATATCATGGTGGTCTCAAACCACATAAGAAATATAATATCATGGTGGTATCAAACCATGAATTATAAACACAGTAACCATGTCCTGAAAACAAGCATAGTCCCACACAACCTGGGACATGCTAACCAATATATCCATAAATCATATATTTGGATTATCTTGCATAGAAATCATTTTTTAGTTTTCTAATAATAATTTGATACCACATAATTAGAATACTATTCACCATCACAAATCTTTATCATTATCACTACCAAGTTTGTTACCTAGATAGTGTTGCCAAAGTACAAGTATCGTCGTGATGCTACACTTATCTCAAACCCTGAATATTATTTCTTTTTTTATATTAATCAAAGCTAAGAATTACAACAAATAAAAAACAACAATTCAACATAGAACTGCCCAGAAAAAAGGAATGGTGAAATTACAATAAATAGCCCAAAAGCAAAGTTGATTGACACTAAACGGATACCATCCAGCCAAAGAACTTTGAAACCATAGTGAACATAAATCAAATAACAACAGCCTTACAAAGATAGACCCTTAAATTTTGAATTTAAATAATCTTTGAAGTTGTCTGGAGCAACAAATATACCCATCATGCAACTATAAAAACTAAAATTTAATCGCCTCCAAATGGTTCTTATGCTTAACATCTCTTGTATTTCCATCCTTCAGCTGAGAACACAAAAAGATGAAATAAAAAATGATGTCAAAGTAAAACTTTAGCATTTGTACTTCCTGACGAACAACATGATTAGAAAACATTGACAAACATTTGTTTTTCCATATATTAAGTAAAATGACTTGTCTCATAGAATCAACTACTAAGTTATTTTGAAATCCAATACCCAAAACAACTTCCTTCCAATACAACACATGATCAAAAATTGTAGGGAAATGAGCAAAAACAACTTTCCACTTTCTTTTAGCATGTAAACAGTCCCAAAATATATGCTTCAGGCTCTCAGTATGCTGACAGAAAGGACATTTGGCTGGTTGGAGTTTCAATTTGTCTCCTACAGGAAGTTTGTGGTGTAAGATTTTCCATGACAAAATTTGGGTGTTAACTTCAGCTTTAGTTTTCCAAATCTGCGCACTGAGATTTTTCCACTTCTTTTCCTTGAATCTACAGTTCTAGTTTATATTGAGCCTTGGATTAAGAGTCATTTTTGGGAGTAATCAGAGGTAAAAAAAATTCAAGGGGAAACAATAAAAACAATATTTACCAAGCCATTGCTAGTCTTTGAAAAAATTGAACTGTAAAGGTGTACAGAACTTCATTAGCAATTCCATGGGCACCATGCCTTAACAAAAAAAAGAACCCTTGATATGTTGTTTAGCATAACATTGTTACTAATACTCTACCAGTTCTTCCAATCTAAGGATTTGAACTCCCATATATTAGCAAATTGTTGAATACCCTTCCTAAAAAGATAATTAGATTGCTTAGGAAAGGCAACAACAAGAGGTTGGTTGTGATATTGGACAAGCGTGTTCCACCAAATAGATGAGTTTGTAAAGCTAAAGCCATATTGCAAGGATTCCCACTTCCAATTAAGAAATTTGTGGACTTGTTGCCAAGCCTTCCAAATGGATTGTAAGGGAAATGAAGCCTTAATATGAAAGTGACGAGCAAGTAAAATATTGTCCAACCAATTAACTCCTTGTCGTTTATTTTTCATGGTAGCCTAAATAATTTGTTGTCGAACAAGGATTTTCCATTGTTCATCTCCAGAAGCAACCCTTATAATCCATTTTGTTGATAAGCAAGTTCCTTGAGTCTTGGGGTCTATCAAGCCTAATCCACCTTTTTCTTTAGGCTAAATACAATGATTCCAAGACAGTTCTAAAACCAGCATTTCCATCCCAATTAGTCCATAAGAACTGTCGAATGATTTTATTTAATTCTCATAGCTTTTTTTCGAGGGCATCCAACATGACAAGTAGTAAACATGAGAGGCCAAAAACATGCAATTAACCACTTGTATTCTACCAACAAGTGAGAGAAATTTATTTCCCTAGGTAAAAATCTTATTTTTCAGCTTAGTAATAAACCAATTCCACATCTCAAATAGTGTGACACCCAAACCAAACAAGATACCTAAGTACCAAGCAATCTTCCCATGCTTAATATGCTTCCAATCTTTAGGAATCTAATGTGGAATAGCATCAGGTTTAATAATAAGGAATTCAGTTTTATGATGTGCAGTCTTTGAACCTGAAATAGCATAATAGAATTCAAGAATTCCCAAGACACTGTTAATTTCAATTTCAGAGTTTTACATGAACAACATATTGTCATCAGCAAATTTTGAGTTGAGAACAACCGCATTGTTTGGTATAGATATCCCTTTAATCAAATTCATTTCATTAGACTTTTGTAGTAGATAATCCAAGGCATCAGTAGTAAGCACATAAAGGAATGGAGATAGAGGACATCCTTGCCTGATTGAGTGTTGTAAGGGAAAAGGATCAGTCAAGGAATTATTTGCAACCAATTGTGCATTAGCATCTTTGAATAACATTTGAATATAATTGCATATTTTAGGACCAAACCCCAACCATTGCAACATTTTGATGATAAAGCTCCATCTCATTCTGTCATATGCTTTGTCAAAATCTATCTTAACCAATAGCGCATTTTCCCTAATTGTTGAGCCCATTCACAAGTTTCTCATGCCAAAATTAAATTATCAAGTATATATCTTCCTCCACGGAACCCAGTTTGTTCAGGTCTAACTGTACCTTTAGTCGCTGGTTTAATCCTCGTGGCTAAAGCTTTGGCAATAATTTTATAAGACATGTTAAGCAAGGTAATAGGATGCCATCCAGAAATCGAGTCCACATTATTTCCTTTTGGAAGAAGTTTGATTAAGCCATTATTAATTTTAGGCCCCAAAGAACCATGTTTAAGAGCTGCTAAATATACAAGTTAAAATTCTTCTTTGATATACTGCCATATGATTTGGTAAAATTCAATTGAGATTCCATCAGACCCGGGACTTTTATTGTGTGCCATTGAAAACACCGCATGTTTTGAGTCCTCCATAGAAAGATCACAGTCTAAAATTAACTATAATCAAAGTCCACCCTTTTTGGTATGTATTATTTGAGCATGTCTTCCAAAACTGATTGTACATCTTGTCAATGAGGATCTTCTCTAAAAAGTTGCTCATAGAATTTGTGAAATATATCTTTGATATCTTCCAAATTTGAGTGTACCTACCCAGACTCATCTTGGATCACTCCAATGAACTCCTTTTTATGCTTGTAGTTGAAATAATTAAAGAAGTATTTGGAGCCTCTATTACCATCCTTGATCCAATGTAATCTAGCCCTTATTTTAGCTCCTTGCCCCTATAAATCTCAATTTTACGAATTTGAGTTTCAATTGCTGCTATAGAGGTTTGAGTCTTAATATCATAAGTATCTGAATTCAGAAGTTTTCTATATATTTCTAATCTTCCTTGCAAGGATTTTTCTTTTCTTTTTCGCTACCAAGCTAACCTCTTGCCAAAAGAAGATACATAATCAACACAAACAGAAATAGTTTGATTCCACCACTCCCTGTAGGATTCACCATCATTAGGTTTTGGAATGGAGTTCCAAAGACCAATCGATGCAGAAATACATGAAGGATTTTTCAGATGTGAAGAGTTTAGTTTGAAGGGCATATGAAAATCCACTCCATTAGCATTCAGTATAGAAGTAGTACAAATGATAGGAAATGGTCTGAAAGTGTAGTAGAATAATCCATAGTTACACAACTCCTAGAAGCATCTTGAACTAACTGCAAATTAGGAGAGATATAAAACCTATCCAACCTGCTAAGCTTTCTATCCACTCCAAATCTGTAATTAGTCCAAGTATACCAATTATTCTTTGAGAGAAACTTTTTTTATGAATAGGATCTACTACTCCCAATGAATTACAACAATATAACCATTTATCAAACTCTTCATTACTTAACTTGATATGACTAACCCAACTTCAATCTATATGGTTTTCCACCATATTAAATTCACCTCCCACTATCCAATCAGCTTGAGGAAGATTTGTAGACATCCAATCCCATAGCTCACTTCTTTCTTTTGCAATGTTAGGCATAAATAGAGCAAAAACCTATGGGTTGACCATTGATAAAGGAGAGGACCCAAACACAACTATGCAAAGGGTCCTCCCCTTTGTCAATGACAAATTTGTTAACCCATGAAGAAAGACCAATGACAACCCCCCTCTTCCTTCTCTATGCGATGTATAGAAGAAAGAAGCATCCCTCCATACATTGCATAGAGAAGAACCAAGATGGACTCCATTAAGCTTAACTTCTTGCAAAAAAATGATATTTGGTTTCCACTTGATGATTTCATCCTTAACATCATATTTACGATGAGGGAGAGATATCCCTCTTACATTCCAAGAAAGAATTTTAAACTTCATGCTTGAACAGAATTGGGAAGATCTTCCTCTTGTGGCAAAGCTTCAAACCGATTAGCAAGGGTAATGTCATGCTCAAAAGACCTTTGGTCTTTTTTAGCAAGATTAGGAGACCTAGATCTTTTCTTGGCAGTTGGTGAAGGTGAACCTTGTCTTACAAAAGTGAAGGATACCTTCACCTTGCATAAGAAGGAAAAATTTGACTCATAGGTAAATATGGTGAATTTTTCTCAAGAGAACTCACATTATGGAAGGGTGATGCAAAAGAGTAATTATAAGAATTATTAACACCATTTTGGGCCTCGGAAATCCCTGAGGGTTCCTTTTCCTAACCATACACCACCCATCAATCATAGTAACATCTTTAAAAGAAGGGGAAACATTTACAACATAATTGTTATTAATAATTTCTTAATGGACTTTGGCCCATTGATGCAAATGAGGAGATCATGTGGGCATTACAGTTGGCTAAGAGGGAATTTGAGTTTGTTGTGAAATAGGAGCAGCTAATCCTTAAGTCTGAAAATATTATTTTTTCCTATTAGGACAATCTCTTATCAAATGGCCCTCTTGTCTGCAAAAGAAGCAAGCATTAGGCTTGTTCAAGTAAACTATAGGATGAGAAACCTCAAACCCTATACCTATCAGTTTAATGTTTTCGTGTAATTGTTGGTTGAGGTTCATTTCCACACAAACCCTTGGGTGCACTCTCAGACTAGCAAACTTATCAGTATTGTTTTTACACCATAAAACTCTTCCAAGCTAACTAATTATTTCCTTTAGAAATGGCTTCAATGCTAGAGATTCAAAAAAGGAAATTCTAACCACATTGGGTACTTAGATCTTGAAGGACCTTCAGGGTGAAAATATAGTGTCCATTCTTGGAGATAACAGACTTGACCACAGATAACCCAAATACTATATTGCAACACGGCCTGGGCATGATCAGTAGACTTAAATTTGCATAACCTTTCACTAACCCTCGTAGGGCCTCTATTTCCCAGCCCCTATTTTTCTAGTTAATTTTAGCCCATTTATAGAACTCAGATTCAGACGGTATCCCCCTTAAGAAAAATAAAATCACAAATTTATATTAGCATTCAACAATGCAATCAATCACATCATCAGGAAGCATAAATTCTAATGTTTTACCTACTTCCTCATGAGTAGATTCCCCCATATCATTATCAGTGGCTATTCATGTGTCTTCTTTGGGATGTTCATAAGATTTGACAACATTTTCATCTCTCAAGTCCATGCTCTTCTCTGTTGGGCATGACACAACTCCTTCATTTTGCATCACAAACTCTTCAAACTGGGATTCACCCTTTTCCCAAGCAACTTGTCTTGCCTCTTCCTTGAGCCTCATAGCAGGCCCATTACCCCTTTCACCCTGCTTGTCCAAATCATAAAAAACTCCTATCTCTTGGTTCACTGCTCGTCAGCTAGGGTTTGGAAGCATACAACGTCACTTCTAGAAAGTTTGAAGCCTGTTTGTTGCAGTAGTTGTTAAATTTTCTACTTTTCTCAGTCGGCTATGGTTTTTGAATTTTATTTCTTTATATGCTCTATTGTAAATTTTTGGTGATAAAGTTAAAACCATTTCCATTTAATTTACTCTTTTTTTCCCACACTACCTATGATCTATTAGAAATCTAAAATAGATTGAATAACCCAAGGAACTTTTTAAGAGAAAATTAAAGCTACATAAACTGGAAAAGCATAAAGAATGCACACCAAAACTCCAAGAGATTATGCAATGTCAATATGACAAAATTGCATTAAGAGCTTCCAAGGTTGCTTGATACAATGCAAAGATGCAAAATAATGACTGCATGCATCAAGGTGCATGTATGCCAAAGTATGCAACAATACAAGAGGATGAATGGATGCAAATACAAGCTAGGTAGTGAGTTTATATAGAACTTAGGAGAGGAGGTAGGTGGAAAATCCAACCAAGAAGAATCAATCACAAAAAGTGGAGTTGGACCACCAAAAGTGGACGATGCCACCAAAAGTGGAAAGTGGTTCCACCCTTTAAGGAAGGGGACACCTCATCACTTATCTCCTAGTTATTAAATAATAAACTCACTTTATTATCTTAAGCAAACTTAATTAAGTGTAGAAAAAACCTAGGACTAAGGGAAAATAAATTAACCCACTAGGAAAATAAAAATATACACCAACACCCCCCTTAAGCACATCTTAGGAGGATGCAAAAGATGATGGGTCCCAACAAATGAAGCCATGTTAGGTTCCCATGTACATATAAAATTCCCCCCCAAAGAAGAAGCCCCATCCCACAAAAAAGTACACCCCCCATTAATAGAGAGAGAAATGAAGTGGAAGGACAAAGAAGCCCCCCAAAGAGATCCAATGGTAGATGCTCAAAACTGGATGTAGACTTGATGGTCCACGATCATCGAACAACATTCCTCCCCTTAGGAAGAAACAAAACTAAAGGTGTATGTGAGCTATCCCCCCACTCTTGAAAGGAAATTGTAGGAAGAAAACTCAAGATGTATGGAGTCTCTGAACTTGGCTTGAGTGTCCCTGTGTCGATGTTGAAATTTGCCACAGTCAAATCAGGTGTTCTAGGCCACACTGCTGAAGATGACAAATCAAAATCTACTAGATACAAATGTAGAACACCATCCAAAGACTCAAGTATCTCCTATGAAGATGTATCCTCCAAATGTTGATCCAAAGTATCCACACTCATGTCAAATTGTGATGAATGATCTTGTAGAGAATAAACAAGAGGGTCAAAGTGTTCCCTTCCAACAATTGAAGAAGAATCAACTTCATTGAAGAGAAGATGAATATCATCAATAGTGTCTCTCAAATTTGTAATATGTGTCTACATAAACAAGTCTGAAATACCTGTCAAGAGATCATCCCAAGTTGAATCTAAAAGACAATGAATTTCCTGTTGCAAAGAATCATTAGAAACTTTTGAAGAAGCAACACTAGAATCTAAAGTAGCAACAGTAGATGGTGATGGGGTATCAATGAATTGATCATCCACACAAGATGGGAAAACACAAGTCTCAATATCATCCACAATAGCTTGGTTCTCTAAGGAAACATCACTTTCAGATGAAGATCCAATGTCTCCATACAACTGTTGAATGATGGTCCAAGCAGTGAAAGGGCACTCATTATGCTCTACATGATGTAAAATATCCTCAGAAATAGTAATACATATTAGTCCATAGACCATGTCATTATTGTTAAACCATACATTCTTCTGATTATAGTCACTTGGCTTAGGAACGAGTCCAAGGAGATAGGTTAGTAGATCCTACTCAAGACAATAATTATTTATCCCTTGTTTCCAGGACAAATAGTTCTCTAAAGTTAGCTTGACAACAAAAGGATGGAAATATTTTTTAAGAGGCATGCTTAACACCCCCATAAATGAAACTTTATCTTAGTTTGTGATTACAAATTGTTTGTAATTCCCCAAGATTGGTACAAAAAAGCAACTTTAAGTAAATGCAAAAAAAATACATCAAGAGACACCCCCCCCCTTCCACTAGTCTCGGAAATCATCCCCAAGATATTACAATATTGGCACTTTATGATTAGTTCATTTATAAAGCCTTTTCCAAGATACAATGCTCAATAGGCCCACAATGACCAAAATTATAAATTCTGATACATAATGAATCTGAGATAAAATATGGAAAATTTAGCTCTATAGTTGTGTAGTTCTCTTCAATACATTTCCAACACCTATTCATTTCCAAAAAAATGGAGTTCTGGGGCGAAAGTTATGGCTCGTTGAAGAAAAAAACATCAACCTGCAATATATGACAAAAAATGGAAAAACTTCTTTTTAAAACCTTTGTAGATGGAAAGCGCTCGTCTCCAACTTTCCAACGATATCTTGTTTGCAGAAAACAAACACTGTGGTGAAAAATTATGGATTTTTTAAAAAATAGGCTGAATTTTGCCTATAGTGACGACCCCCTGGCAAAAGAAAAAATTTCCAAAAATCAAATTCATCTAAAATAGAATTTTTTTATATGAGAATAAGGGTTTTTAAACCTTCAGAACGCAATGGAAAGGTCCGTTTGGGCAAAAAATACTCCAATAAAAAGTTGTTTGCAGATCTGAGCTTCAAACCCCCATTTGCAACTTTATCAAATAATCTCCAATTTGGATGAAACAAAAGCCAAATCTGACTTTCTTGAGCCTTCTGGACACGTTGGAACATTCAAATGCTTCCAGTATAACCAAAAATGTTGCAATCACCTGGATCTCACAAAACATATATGCAATATGAAGAGGTTATTAGATCATTGCAAATCCTTTCTAATTCTCCATATCATTTAAAATGCAAGAGAAAAGCATACGGGAATTTACAAGATCTTTACAAGAAACTCAATCTTTTAATTAGGAATCTATGAACTTAGATTTCTCAAAATAAAATCTCTTATACCATGTTAGAAATATGAAAGAAGTTGAATAATCCAAGGAACTTTTTAAGAGAAAATCAAAGCTATATAAACTGGAAAAGCATAAAGAATGTACACCAGAACTCCGAGAGATTATGCAATGTCAATATGACAAAATTGCATTAAGAGCTTCCAAGATTGCTTTATACAATGCAAAGATGCAAAATATTGGTTGCATGCATCAAGGTGCATGTATGCCAAAATATGCAACAATGCAAGAGGATGAATGGATGCAAGAGTGTTGCAATAATGGATGCAAATACAAGCTAGGTAGTGAGTTTATACATAACTTAGAAGAGGAGGTAGGTGGCAAATACAACCAATAGGAATCAACCACAAAAAGTGGAGATGGACCACCAAAAGTGGGGGATGCCACCAAAAGTGGAAAATGGTTCCACCCTTTAAGGAAGGGGACACCTCATCACTTATCTCCTAGTTATTAAATAATAAACTCACTTTATTATCCTAAGCAAGCCTAATTTAGTTTAGGAAAAACCTAGGACTAAGGGAAACTAAATTAACCCACTAGAAAAATAAAAACCTACACCAACATGATCCATATCAGCTAAACTTAACCCTTATACAAATAGAACATGATGATATCTTATAGCCATGAATCTGTAACTGTATCCAATACCATGCCACTGAATTTCCAATTTATGTAGCCAAAGCAAAATGAAACCAACAATATGGCATACAAAGGCCCATCTTCAACCCATGGGATACAAAACTCAAGGGAAAAATGTTTTGCACTATGGACCAACAAGTGTGGTCCTATTAAGTAGGGAAGTAGATCCAGGTCAATGTCCATGGGAAATCATAATCTTCTAACATCAGTCCTTTGTCTAGCTCAAGGACAACATCAAGGAAAAATCACAATATTCCAATGAATGGTTCTTTCTCAACCCCTAGTTATGCTAGCGGACCCTTCTCCAATTAGAACAGTCGACACTAGGGAATACACCAACATAGACAAACATGATCAATAACATTTAACAACATTCCATATTCACATCAAACATAATTATCACAAGGGTACACATAGATAGACCATCCTAGATGTCCACCATACCCTCATCCCAAGTTGGATACCATGTATCTCATACTTTAGTCGTGAACACAACATTCACTGGGTTTCCATAAGACATCACAATAAATTATGAATCTACCCAATCTCTATTTTCATTGCCTCTTAAGTCAAAAACAATCATAATTTTATGAACAATCTTGTTCTACAAAAAAATTAATACACATGATACTTTATAACTAAAGAGTTATATGTTTTGATAATCAACAACTTAACTAAGTAGTTTTCATAATTCAATTTTAATTTGAAAACAATTTAAAGGAAATATTTAAAAATATTTAGGGAAGCACATCTACTTTAGTGTATTACACAAATTAATGGTTTTCCAATTTACTTAACTCAAATTTTAAAATTTATTTTGATTGTACTGTAATCTCATTTTGATTTCCTTATTTACTCTTGCAATAGTTATTTCATTTTCCTAATTGAGATAATACCTTTGACATTTTTAAACCA
>VDFB02177844.1:0-12341 GCA_007258455.2 Sequoia sempervirens | reverse complement strand
TAATTTCCCTATTATTCTTCATTTGATTAATTAAATGAATTATATTTATTTAATTATGTCACTAATTAATCGTTTCTCTCAATAATTAAATTAATTCTTATTTATTTAATTATTCATTTTCCATTTTCCTACTATAATTAAATAAATCTTATTTATTTAATTACTTCCCACTTTTCCCTCCACTATTAAAAAATTATTTTAATTATCTACTAATTTTTCCATTTCCTCTACTTTTAATTAAATAGTTATTTTAATTGAAAATCAACTTTCCCTCTTCTTCTATAATTAAATAATTGCTCTAATTATTTAATTATTCACTTTCCTTCCTAAATTAAATAATTTTATAATTATTTAATTTACTCCAGCCACCTCCTTTTTTGTGTCAAATCTTATCTCTCATCTCAATTAATTTCCACCCTTGATAAGGTTTTATTGCCTTTTAATCTCCATTGTACATCCTTAACTAAACCCTATTTTTCCATAACCCTATTTCCTTGCTTCTCAAAGCAATCTCATCCATTTATCTTCATCATTTAATCTTTGTCCCTTCATTTAAATTTTTTTTTCTATATAAGAGACCTATCACTTTCATTTCAAGGCTAGACAACCACTATCTTTGATATGGTGTCGTCACTATCATTAGGATTATGCTTGCATACTTCAAATCTAAGGGCAAGATAGCATATAAAGAAAAATGGAGAAGAGAAATGAAGGTTATTCAACCATGGAATAGGAATTATGGCAATATTGCTTTGTTATTTTATGTTTCTATGTTCATTTGTGCTTCATTGTTGGATTAGGGTCTTTAGGTCTTGAGTTTTATGTATTTGGTGGTAGATACTATTGATTCATGTTCTTTACCTTGATTTACCCTATTCTACAATCTTATTACTAAGAAATGGGATTAGTGCAAAGAATTCTAAATTCTCAATTGGGTTTATTATTGGGAAATAAGCTGATTGGTGGAGAGAATTCTAAATTTAACTAATACAAATCATAATGATTCCTCTTTTCTATTGCTTGGTTCTACATCTCAAATGAATATCATATAAGGTTGTAATTTGTACTTCATGTGTTCAATGGTGAAGTATTTTATTGAAAATTGAGACATAATCAAGCATACATATTGACCAAGGAATTTGTACTCCTCTCCAAAAGAGAGAACAATAAATGACTGTACTAGTGAAGAAGGATAGAAGGAAGACTCAATATGACCCCCCAAGGACTGGTTTTGTCATGAAAGTACAATAGATGACCTCCGATAGGAGATATAAAAAGAATATATGAATCCCCCCATAAAGAAAGAGCTCATGTGCCAATGATAAATGCTTGAAGAGAGAATATGATCCATTGGTTGCAAATAACATTTACCCCATAGGAAGAAAAAGATCCACAGGTGAGTGGAGAGACCAATCCAAAAAAAGGGGTGAATCAGTAATCCAAATGCAAATGATGTGTGCCTTTGAAAACTACTCACATATCCACATGTCAGAAAGCAATGATGTTAATCTAGAATCCTGTGAAGATTGATATAGAACAACCTGCAAAGGCAATGAACATGATGGGCCAACAATGGTGATGTGGCTATCAACAAAGAGGAGATGAATGTACTCAAAGTAATCCTCTAAGTTTACAATATAAGACTCCACAAACAAGGATGGTATGTTTGCAAGATATGAATCCCAAGTAGTGATGTCTAGAAGATGAATGTCCTGCTACATTGAATCAATAGGGGAGAAAGATGTGGCGATGCCAAACTGGTCAGGAAAAATAGAAGACAATGATGTAGCCTTGATCTAAAGAGTGGGAACATGAAGAAAAGTCTCTGAACCATTAGAACATGCAAAACTTGTGATATACTCAAGCTCCTCTAAAATATTGTCGTCAAAGGGTATGGAATCTGCATTTGTAAGAGGGATGAGACAATCTGCAATAGGGTCCTCTGGGTATGGCGAGATATGAGGGTCTCCATGGATTTCTAAAAGATGATTCCAAAGTGTGTGGGGACACTCAATGTTTGATATAGCACACATAGTGTCAAGATCAACACTAGAACATATAACCCCTACAATATGATCTCTGATGACACCCATGCTGATAAACTCCCTGGTGTGTTTGGTGTAGGTATAAGTCCATATAGATAAGGAAAAATATGAAGCTACTTGAGATGTGTTAGGATGCCATTTCACCAAGACTCATAGTTATCCTTATCCAAGTTGATCAAAGGATGAACAGAAAAAACCATGATACTCACTCAAATGATAAATAAGAGACTAGTAACCTCAGTACATATAAAGTAGATCAAATTATGTCATCCAACACAAATAGATCCTTTCCAAGTGCTAAGACATTCAAGTAATTAAGAAAAATGTGAAAAACACAAAATATTGAATAAAATGTACTTGGGGTAGATTCTAGAAAAAGTGCATGAATAGATATGAAGAACTCTAAAATACCTTTCTGACGCTGCTAGATTCACAAAAAATGAAGATACAGGTGAAATTTATGAGCTCAGAAGTGGAAAATGAAGATTTGAATTTGACTGAGATTAACCAAATGCAACAAAAAAATATAATAATGAGACCTACACCATTAGAAAGTACTTGGAACTAGCTTTCAAACAATATTTTCTCGATTTCGACACCATATGCCCAAGTTGTGGCAAAAAGAAAAAAATGCTCTCTTAAGCCAAATGAAGGCTTGGAGGGGGAAGAGATGGTCACTGTATGGATGATTTTAGCAACACAGGGCATTAAATTTGATGGACATCTAGCTATTAACGAATATGCCTAGGAATATTCCCATGTCGCCATAAAAAAAATTTGGTTGCCTGAAACAATATTCCTACCCAAATATTCTTGTACCTGGGTAGAATATTCTGTACTGCCAGGTTTTTGAAAGTCTCACAATTTTTTATCTATTCCATGGAATCTTTTGAATATTTTAGTGGGCACTGACAGATTACTCGAGCGTCCAGTTAATGTACCACTGGGGGTTTTGAATGCCTGCCAACTGGCAATGAAGGTCATCGGTGGGTTGAATGGGCCTCTTTGGTCTAGTACAACATGCCCAAGTTTGAAAATCATATCACATCAGCACAATAGGCAATTAGCGTCGACTTTGGCATCAAATTTTAGTGTATTTTGAACACATGAGTTGGAAAATTTGGCTGGCGTCAAACTCGGCGCAAATAGGCATGGTCAATTCAACGTCCTTTTTTACAGCGACTTTTGCGTCATTTTTAGCACCGGAATTAGCGCCATTTTTAGCGCCGAAAAATCATGGCGCCTTCGTTAGCACCTAAAATCACGTCGGGAAGTAACGACAGAAATGGCACCCAATTTGGCTTCTGGTTTTGCTTCCGTGTCTACTCCCATTTTTGCTTCTAGTTTGCGTTCACGTCGAGTTGAGAGTGAGTCTGAAATGAGAATGGAGTGTCTTGAAGGAAATGATGGAGTGAAAGAAGGAGTTCTCCTTCAGAGAAATGGAGTTTTGATGAAGAAATGGAGGAAAGGAAAGGATTTTTCTTCCAAGATTAAGTTTCTACTAGTTTCTAGATTGGCTTCCATTGTTGTTTCCTTTTTTCTTCTAAAATGCTTCTTGCTCTTTAGTTTCTCCATTTATTAATTTAATATGTTTTATTTCAATTTAATTAGTTAAATCTATCGTGCCTCTCAAATAACTCATATGATTATAAAGTAATTTAATTATTTAACTCATATGATTAAATAACAATATGATTATTTTAACATGATCATCATCTATAATTAAAACAAGTGAATCAAATATCTATAATTTAATTGAATTTGACAACATCCATCCTGAGCAGTAAATTAAAATCATCATACTTAATAAATATCCATCCAAAAATCATCAACCACTTTTAATATATATAAATTGACAAGTCAATACTGATAAGATCATCATCATATATAACTAAAACAAGTGAAAGTCAAATATTCCAGTACATCAAAAACATGTCAAAATGATACATGTACAAATGATATAAATAAAATTGATAAATTATGTAACTCAAATTGATACAAGTCAAGATGATACATGTACAAATGATATAGTGAAAATGATACATGTCAAAATGATACAACTCAACAATATAGTACAGTAGGCTGTGAAAATGATACGTATGATAGTAATCATGAAAAGAGTCATCATAATGATATATCAACAATGATCCATGATGTAGTCTATATGATCATGAATGTTACTGATTACTATCACCAATTGTCTCATCATCATGATCACTATCCTAATCATCATCCTGATCATCATCATCATCATCATCATCATCATCATCATCATCATCATCATCATCATCACCATCATCATCATCATCATTGTCGTCGTCGTCGTCGTCGTCGTCGTCGTCATCATTGTCGTCATCATCATTGCCATCGGCCTCGGTGTCTTTTGCATCATCCTCTACCATGTGATCTGTACCGACAAAACCAATATTTTGTGGATCTATATCATGTTGAGGATCATCTTGATCTTCTGGAAGACCCGTGTTCTACAAAAAACAACATTTAAAATGAAAATTTATTATTTATTTCATGCAATAATTTATTTTTTTGTTATATATCTAATATTACAACATATGAGATGAAACCATAATCATATTACATCATATCAAAGTGAACATACCATAATAAAATTTAAAAATAGTTACAACTAATACTGGTCAGTTAGGACAAACTTTAGCTTTCAAAAAAAAAGCCAATTAGGCTGGCAGACTTGTGGATCAGGCCAACATTTGGTGGAAGAGGAAGAAAGATGACTAGAACTCTGGAGGCCCACCATAATGTATTTCAGTATTCAACCATGAGAACAGAAGAGAGAGCTGATATCATGTATCAAAACATTAAGCATGCATTCTTCTAGCCAGCGGAGAAGGAGATGATTACTTTGCTTCATTTTAATTTGCATAACCATATCATGGCATGGGAACCAAGAAGACCAAGGATGTTTAGTTTTATGTGGAGGTAATGGATATGGTCCAAAATTTAGGAGGGGCAAGAAAGTCAATGTATGATCCTGATGAAATTGAGGAAGAACAGCAAGAAAGGACAAGAAAATAAAATCAACAAAAAGTTTCAAGGATTTGCCGTTTAGTAAGAGAGCTATGGGAGCAACCTCATCTAAAACACATTTTGAACTAGAGTTTGATATACCCATTTAGAAGTCACTACATGGAGTTCCTTTCAAAGCCTCTCTACTTTTACCAGTTCCTACGGTAAACCGTTAGGGTAGAGTTGGTGGAATTACCTTTCTTAGTAATCACTATTAGCAAGATTAAGATTGTTAACCTTGAGAGAGTAGGACTTGGGGAAAAGGAATTTGATATGGCTATTGTTTTCAAAGACTTCAAGTGGGATGTACTCTGCATTGAAACCATTCCTCAATCTTCACTTGATGGCATCAAGGAATGGTTGAACTCCATGGATATAAAGTATTATGAAAGAAGAATGAACTTGAACTGGAGGCCAATTTTGAAGAGAGTACATCGATGATCCGTGATAAATACAAGATGTGTTGAGAATTTCTGAATATGGAAGCTAGTGACTTTATTCGGGATAATTCGCAAGAGTCAACCAAGGATATGAACCCTCTCGATGTAGAAGAGGAATCGAATCGATTTCATGTAGCCACCATCAAGAGTGTTACAAGCCAACAAGATGGAGGGAATTTGAGTATGATAATTTTCACGTTGCAGCACGCTTTAATGCCAACTACAATGGCAACATTGAAATTCCTCAGCAAGATTTATGTTAAGGAAATTTTAGATGTAAGTGATTCAAAGAATACAAATGATTAAAATCCAAAAGACAACTGTATAAATGAAAGAGTCTAAAAGGCGAGAGAGCCATTAATCGGTGACCGCCAGTAGGTTCCTCAACTTTCAAAAACAAAGCCAATTAGGCTAGAAGACGTGTGGATCAGGCCAACATTTGGTGGAAGAGGATAAAAGATGACTGGAACTCTGGAGGCCCACCATAATGGATTTTGGTATTCAACCATGAGAGCAAAAGAGAGAGTTGGTATCATGTATCAAAACATTAAGCATGCATTCTTCCAGCCATTGGAGAAGGAGATGATTAATTTGCTTCATTTTCATTTGCATAACCATATCATGGCGTGGGAACCAAGAAGACCAAGGATGTCCAATTTTATGTGGAGGTAATGGATGTGGTCCAAACTTTAGGAGGGGAGATCTTGATGTCTGCCAAGAGGCATAAATTCAAATGAATTAAGTTCACCTACATGTCTGCCAAAGTTTACTTCCAATTTTTATGACTATTTTTCTTGACTGTCAGAGTTTACTTACAAATTTGAAATTTCTTTCTAGTCATTTTGATGAGGATATATTCAGCCAATGTGTAAGCACCTTTTGTTTGTATCACAAGCATCTATGCATTACAAGAATTATGATTATCTATGGTCTACATCTATGTTGTCTCACTTATTGGATCTTCTATTTCAATGTTTTCTATGGCCTTCTCTATTTGAGGTAGCACCTGACAATCCTACCTCCTTTCCTTAGCTGAGAAGTGGATTTTAATTTGGAAATACTGCACTTTAAAACTAGCTATGGTTTAAGGAGAGCTATTCTAGCTTTGTTGTTGACACGCTCAATCTTCAACAAGGACTTAGATGCATGGACTAAAATGCAAGCTTTCGAACTTAGATCTGAATGTGCATAATTTGATTGATTATGGTTTTCACAGGCAATTGTCTTTACATGACTATTTTGGATTGTCAATATGTGTAATAGTGAATGCATCCTTATCAAGGTTAGCTACCCTTATTTAGAATGTCTTGGCCTTTGGACTCGATACAAAGTTGTGCATTGTTATTCCATATTTGTAACATGTAGGACATTTAAGGGGTACAACATATAGAAATTCGATACTATCATCCAAGAAAAACTTACAGATGGTGTATCAAGAACAACGAAAAATGATTTTATTAGGGTTAATTCTTTCTTCCCCCATGTTGCTTATATTTTCCCCAAATCATGTTTTTATTATTATTTCAACACACCCAAAAATTTAATGTATTGATTAACATTTGTTACACATTTCAGTTGTTTATGAAAATGATGCATATATGTTAACTCAATCAGTGTTGTTACTTCATTAGTTTGACTTCTATGACAACCAACCATTATGCATTTCATCTACATCCTTCTACTATTTATTCGTGCACATAAATGGTCATCTTGCAATCATAAGTTTTGAGCTCTATTTACTCATCCTACGCATCAATAAACAACTCAACAAAAGAGATGCAAATTGACATATTAACAATACAATATCCAACTAAGTTATTGAAACTCAACTATTGATACCTCATTCTCCATCCAGAGTACCAAATCGTTCCACTTTTTGTTTTGTAACATATTCTTTTCAAATTGCTTTGGATGGTGGCCATATTTCTCCTCCTGTCAAAACATGGCACATGGACTACTTAAACTAATTAATATGCAATCATTTACTTTTTCTAGGGAAATAAAAAAATATATCATTTAACATACTAAATATACTTACAAATGTACAGATCAAGGCCTGTAAACCTTTCTGGCCACTGTGATGCGTGGCACAAAGTTTCTCAAGCCTAGCCTTGGAGGCCTTGTCCTGAAACATATACTAATTGAATTTAAGTATGCACAAATAAAATTTAAATATCGTTTAATAAATTTGATATAATCTTATGAGAAAATTCAAATACCTACGTACTCTCCTCACCAAACTTCCTCTGTGCATCAAACTTCTCATATGCTTTTACAAGCTCTGTCCATACTTTCACACTTACATCAATTGGCCTTCTTTTCTACCTTAGCTCAGGAGGGATTTTTTTTATCTTCTTTGTTTGGTTGCACCGAAATATCTTGCAGTTTTGAGACATTTGTAGCTTTATCTTCTTTACAGACCAACCTGTGCCAAATTCAGTCTCCATGTCATGGATAATTGCTTTTTTCAGTTGCATGGGTATCTATGAGAATGGAAAATGTAGATGGTCTTTGAACCATTGAAGGCATAATTCCTTCAACCTATTCACAAGCGTTTGCCTAGCATCTGTCATTCGGACTTCCCCTGAAACCACCTCGTAATCTATCTTTGTATTGTAGCTACCAATGGAAGATTGATAACATGGCATGGTGGAAGAAGTCTGTGTCCTAGGAGTGGCTAGGACATCGGAAGTCTCTGCTCCCTATTCCACATTCTTAGAGTTTATTGTCACTGATTTCCTCCTGGATATTTTGTTCAGTCCAGGACTGGTTGGGGAATCAATTGATTCCCTTTGACACAATTGATTTGTTTGCAATGTTTGAGAGGCGTTACCAGATTTGTTTTCTATGTATCTAGAAAGCGTTGTCCAATCCACATTAACCAATTTTTTCACTGCCTCTACCCCCAATATAGAAGCCAATTCCTCTTTATCTTTGTCAGTCTCATGTCCCTATATATATATTATATTTCTTCTTTTAAACTTTGAAATAAAAAACTAAAAACTACAATTCCTCTTTATCTTTTTCAGTCTCATGTACCTATATATATATATTTAAATTATATTTCTTCTTTTAAATTTTGAAATAAAAAACTAAAAAGTAAAATTCAAAGAAACAATGGAAACATTTACAAATCTATAAATTGACAATGAATTACCTCATTGTGACTAGAGTCTGCTAACAATGCTCTCTTCCTTCTTTTGCTAGACATTTTGAGGTGACCTAGGGAAAATTATTTTTGTCTAGTCTATGGAGGAAAACAAAGTACACACTGTCAAGTATGAAATTTTTCATCCAGTTTGTGGTATGAAAGTTTTGTTTTGTGGGAAAATATGTTTGTTGGGTTTGCTTAGTGTTGATAACCTAGGGAAACTATGTTCACTGGCTTTTCTTAGTGTTGATAACCTTATCATGAAAAATCTTTCATAATACAATCTTGCACGAATTTTTCATGTCATCGGTGACTATGGCACGACTGGGCAAAACCAAGTGGTTTCTACATTTATTTTCAGCAGTTGCTCAGCAGTGACATGTTCGCTGGGTTTGCTTAGTGTTGATAACTTAGGGAAAATATGTTTGTTGGGTTTGCTTAGTGTTGATAACCTTATCATGAAAAATATTTCATAATGCATTCTCTCATGAATTTTTCATAGAATTGGTGACTGGTGCGACTAGCAAAAACCAAGTAGTTTCTGCATTTATTTTCAGCAGTTGCTTAGCAGTGACCGACCCAATTCCCAAATTTTCCAAACAGTTCACTATTTCCTTGATACCCAGGTTAGAGAAATAATATGGATGCATCCTAGCTTTGCGCTATAATATTTTGAGCCAAAGCTCAAATGGGTAGGGTAAAAAAATTTGTTGGTTTCTCAAAGGTTTTACAATTTATAATGATGGGACAATTTAGAGGCCATGAGCCAGTAAACAATCACAAATTCAAATGCAATACAAAGAGCAGTAAATAATCACAAATTCAATGAAGAAAAAAAAATTGTAACCTTACCTATGGTGTCGAAAACTAAATTGAATTTCTCATCAGTTGTTGGTAGCGCCCTGCTCTCTTCCTTCATGCGACATTTTTCCCTTTTTTGTTGTCTAATTTATTCCTTCACGTGGCATTTTTCCCATTTTTGTCATCTGATTTCTTCCTTCACACGGGAAATTTTTAAATTTTTGATTTTGATTCAGTAGTCGGTGCTTTAGTTGGCATTAGTTAACGCCAACTTTAGCAATGACTTTTAGTCATTAATGTAATATGTTTGGGGTGCCTAAGGCGGTGCCAAGTGCACCTAATTGGGTGCCTATCATTGTTGTATAGTGACTATTTTCATTGTTGTGTATCACAGGATCTGAGTGTTGGAAATAATTCCAACTCCTGCCTTGTTTTTGTGACCACCGTTGTCCTATGGCCCCTTCATCAGCTCAATGTAGTAGAGCGGTTTTTATCGTGGTCCCACAAGGTGCTTCATCCTCTCGACCAGAAGGAGGTGAAAGCTCATGGTGTTTTGTGAGTCTTCCTTCTGTTCTTGGTGGTGTTGTGGTGACTCCTGCAAGTCCTCTACAATTGGTGTACGGTAGTGTGGTGACCACCGTTGTCCTGTGGCTCCTTCATCAGCTAGGTGTGGTATAGCGGTTTTTATCATGGTCCCGCAAGTTGCTTCTTCCTTCTCGGAGGTAATGCAATGAAAGCTTATGTGGCATCATTTTTATTCATAGAGGAGGCCATGGAGAGAGGACGTGGATGACGTAGAAATACTAAATTGTTGAGAGGAAAGTGGGTGGAAATAGATGAGACAACGAAATCTGCAGATACAATAGAGGTAAGAAAAGAAAGCAACCTCAACCAAAGGAGGAAGGTTTTTATGAATTCACAAATGCTACAACATAGAGGAGATATCAATATGTCAAATATATGACTAAAGTGAGGTTTTGTGTTGGATAGAATACTCGTTGAAATGATATAATTAGTGTACTAAACATTATTTACTATGTTGTGTATTATAGGGGCAAGATGAGGCCATGGAAACAAATCGTGTCATATCAAATGAGGACACAACGGATGAAGCAGGACATCAGGTAGTCAAATTTTGACTTAACTTAGGAAAAAATGATTTGATGGCATTTTGTGATATGTCCATCTTTTTTCACAGTATTATTGAAATTTATAATGTATTATGCAATCTTGACATAAATTAATGCATGTTGTTGATTATTTTAGATGGAGATTGGAGCAAATGTAGAGCCTGAGCATTCAACTAGCAAAAGAAGAAGATATGTACATGGACGTAGACCTAAAACTATTAAATCACGTAGATGACAGTGGGTGGAAGAGGATATGACAATGGATACTAGAGACACAAAAAATGATTGCACTAAAGAAGAGGTAGGTATATATGTTCATACAATTTATATTTTTATTTTTTAAGCCATATTTGATTATATTTCTTTGAAATTGATACATTTATGATTTATCCAGTTGTTTCCAAACATTAAATAATGCTTGTGTTTTTTGATAGGTAGAAGATTTTGATGAAATAGTACATACTAATACCCAAGATCCAACTAGGTCATTAAGATTTGGATGGGATGATCCATACCATCCTTTAAACCATACCAGGGCAACAAGAGCAAGATTGAAGAGAACACTACCACTTGAGAAATTTGAAGAGCTGATGAGAGTTGTATACACTAATGACATGCCACCTAGCCTTAATGATGATGATAATGATAGTGAAAATGTAATGCATGAAGAAGGATTGAATGAAATGTTTATAGGTTTCTTTGGGGATGGAAAAAATTATGAAAATAATGATGATATGGTTGATAGTAACGATGATAGCAGGGGTAATTACCACCAACGTAATGTTGATGATAACAACATCAAAGACTCCATCAAGCAAGCAACAAAGACACCCGTGTTCAAATTAGGTACAAGTAGAACCTCAAAACTGGCATGCACATTAATATTATTAGAAATCAAGTCACTATTTGGTTGGTCAGACCAAGGATTCAATAATTCATCAAGTGAGTTTAAACCATTTTACTTTGCATTGTCAATTGGTGTACATAATTCAGAAATATCTACTGCAATCCTCTTTATATTTCTTATGATTTAAACCATATATTGTATATAAACAGTCCTAGTATAGATTGACATATCAAACATGTTCATCATAAGTCAAACATTCAATTGATTTAATCTTTGGAAATCTTATAGGGCACTAAAAACTAAAATATTCCCTGAAGAGAATGTGCTGCCATCAACTTGCAGAGAGGCACATCTGTTGTTGGTTGAGTTGGGGATTGAATATAAGAAAATTCATTCATGTAAAAATGATTCCATTTTATATAGAGATGAATATCAGAACAAGGTAGAATGCCCTATATGCAAAGAGAAGAGATATTGTACAGATGTACAAGGTCCTATAGTTGCAAAGAAGGTTTTATGTCACATGCCAATTATACCTAGACTTCAATGAATGTTTCGTTGCAAGTCACTTGCACAATTGATGGATTGGCATGCAAAGAACAAGAGTAAAGATGGATTCATGCAAATTTTTGCCGACTCCAAAGCAATGAAACACATAGAGGAAAATGGCTAAGAAAATTCAAAGATGAACCCCGTAGTATCAAGTTTGGTCTTGCAATTGATGGAGTGTTCCAATTCTCTTTCCTGAGCTCAAATTATAGTTTTTGTCTAGTTGGATTGATAGCATACAATATTCCCCCATGGATGATTGTTAGAAAGGAGCTCCTTATGCCGACTCTCATTGTTTCGAGAAAACATCAAGTTAAAAACGTGGATGTTTTTCTT
>VDFB02177842.1:0-26871 GCA_007258455.2 Sequoia sempervirens | reverse complement strand
CAAAATCAAGGAAATGAACATGATCATTTCCTCATATGGGTTAAAAATGCACCAATCTACATAGAAAATAACAACACGGACGTCATAGCTTTTGTTGATAAGTATATTACTTGCGACACTGAAAATTTGGAACCTCCTCTGGCAATGCTACACAAGCACCATCATACAAAGAAATGCAGAAGATCAAGAAAACAATTTTGTAGGTACAATTTTCCTTTCCCACCAATGCAAAAGTCAACTATACTTTTACCAATACTCCAAAAGACTGAAGCGATAACTGCAAATGCCACTAAAATCTTTTCAAAACTCCAAAAAGAAAACTATGACAAAACATTCACTTTTCAAATGTTCTTAAAAGAATTAAACTTAAGTGACAATGAATACATTGAAGCTTTAAGCTCAACATTAAATAGGCCTATGCTTTTCTTACAGAGAAAACCATCACAAATATGGAACAATAGTTTTTCAAGGAAAATTCCAGATCTTTGGAGGGCTAATACAGATGCACAATTTGTCCTAAATGCATATGATGTTGCTATGTACTGTAGCTCATATATTGCAAAAGTAGACAAGTCAATGACATATGCATTCAAAAGAATACGTAGAGACCACAAGCAAGACAATATTGATGCAATCCGAATGGTGAGTAAACTTGGCAATGCCATGCTTAACTTGCAACAAATGTCATCTCAACAAGCTGCACATATTGTTCTATCATTGCCATTAAATTACAGTTCAAGAAAATGTATATTCATTGATACACGATCTGACAATGATCACACATTTATACTCAAATCTGTTAAACAATTGAGCAATGAGCCAGATGAATCAGAAAACGTTCTTGTGAAATCTATTATAGACTACTATTTAAAATGCCTTGAAACAATGATGGACATATGTCTTGCAGAATTTGTTTCAAGATACAATAAATACGGTGCTGCAATTGAGCCAAAGGCCAAACCCAATGTGATACGGTTTATCAATTTCAACAAACACTTTGATTTAGAGAATCATTGTAGAGAGCAATTGGTTCTCTATGTTCCATTTATCATTAATGAGCATACACTCAAACAAAACTTTGACTCTTGGGAACATGCATGCATGTACCATGGACAAACCATTCAAACAAACAGTGCAAAGTTCATCCACAGCACAAACTCCGCATGGGGTGACATTGACAAAGCTATTAATGATGTTCAGTCTCTTGAAGATGAAAAGCTCATTGACCTGCCAATGCAAACAAAGCTTTCCCATAAAGAACTATATGACATTCAAACAAACCTTCCAAACATAGGTCATTCTAACCCAAAGACCACGTACTCCAATGGATTTGAAATTACAAAGCACCCACAGATTACAGATAACAATGAATACTACAAATTAAGACGAATGTTAAATAAAGAACAACAAGCAATTGTTAAGGATGTTCTCATAAAAAAGATGAGAAATCCACAAAAGCCATTGCACTTGTTTTTGACTGGAGGAGCTGGAACAGGAAAGACTTTTACGGCAAAAGCCATCTACTAAGCTCTCATTCGCATGTATAGCAATTCTATTGACAATAATCCAGACAAACCCAAGGGCTTATTAACTGCATATACAGGTAAAGCAGCATATAACATAGGCAGATTCACATTACATTCAACATTTCACATACCTTTTAATACATCAGAATTCCTGCCACTAAACACTGAAGTACTTGACACTATGTCAAAGCACTATGATCAATTGCGCATACTTCTTATAGACGAGATATCATTAGTTGGCTCAACATTTTTACGGTATATTGATAGAAGACTACGAGACATAATGCAAATTCCTACAACATACTTTGGGAACCTTGACACCATATTTTGTGGTGACCTTTACCAGGCACAACCTGTCCTTGACTCTGTGGTTTTTGAAAATAGGCCTATTCCAATTGAATTAATGCCTTATAGTTTCTGGAAAGACCACATAAAATGCTATTCATTAGTGACTACCATGAGACAAAAAGATGAAATATTTATTTCAATCCTTAATAGACTATGAGTAGGCATTCAGAAAACTCATGACATAAACTATATCAACAAAATTTTCTTTCGTCCTGTACCATTAGATCCATTGCTTCCGCACCTTTTCTATAGGAGAATAGACTTTCAAGCACATAACAACAAAATGCTATCAATCATTCCAACCCAAATGATTGTGCTGGATGCGATAGATGAAGTTAACGAGGACCTTAATGCAATACGAGTGTACAGTCACACAACAACACTCCCATCACAAATATGCTTGAAACCAAACATTCTTGTTGAGCTTTATGCAGGCAATTACAATGTTCAAGATGGCCTTGTCAACGGTTCAGATGGAATTTTTAAAGCATATACATCACAAAACAATATTGATATTGTCTGGATTAAATTTAATGACCCATCAATTGGACATCAGCAGCGCACAAAACTAACACACTACTATTCTACTATCATTGACAAAGACTGGGTGCCTATACAGCGCATTGCTAGGCCAATGCAGAAAATAACAATAAACAAGAAAATTTCAACTAGAAAACAATTCCCAGTACAAGTAGCATGTGCACGAACCATACATCGATCCCAAGGATTAACAATGGAGGCCTTGGCTTTTGATCCCATAGGCATTAGACAACATGCAATAACCTATACAGCTCTATCACGAACAAAATCAATAGAATCATTATTCTTGTTACAACCTTTAACTTCAAAAAACTTCAAAGTTAAAGACAAAATACAACTAGAAATGTCTCGTCTTCAGACATGTGCACAATGGAAACTTGATAATCTAAGCACATGTTCAAAAAGAAAATCACATATGCTCCTATGTACATTGAACACTCGTAGCTTGAAAGCACATGCAGAAGAAATTGTCAATGACTATAGCATAATGCAATCTGATATCTTGTGTCTCCAAGAAACACATATGCATCCCTTTGAGCTAAATACCTTGTTAGAGAATTTTGATAGCTCCTCTGTACATAACATCCATGGCATAGCAACTTTAACCAAGAAACATTTACTCTTGTCAAAAACAACACACCATGAAACCTCAAATATTGAAGCTATCACATTAACAATAATGCTATCTAACAATGAACTCAATGTTTGTAATATTTATGCAAGACCTGCAACTGCCATAGATGAAGTAATCGCAATCTTGCAAATAATTATTGGATCCACAAATTCAGAAAACATGTTGTACATTTTAGGCAATTTTAATGTCGACATGTCTTCAGAGAGCAGAAACAAAAAAATGCTTCACAGTTATATGCAACATAACAACATACAATTTGTCTTGAACCAACAACATAGCATGGGCAACTCAGTCATTGATCACATTTGGTCCAACACGACTACAAATATATGCTCTATCTATATATCAGAAGCATATTGGACTGATCACAATCCAATTTTCCTAAAATTACATATTGCACAATAGACAAATTCAACTCTATAGAACTTATAGCCTTATATTAGTTTTACGCATTGCAATGTCTTTTCCAATGCTATATCCATTATTTGTAGGAGATCTATGGATGAAACTAAAAGACAGTCAAAGCAAATGCAACCCACGCAAGAAGAATCAGCACAACGGTAAAGTGCTGATAGTATTATTCCTTCAAATTCATTCGCCCAAATCACAAATATTCAAATAACATTGTTCCAATTCTTTGCAGGACACCAAAAGATGTATCAAAAAGACAAGCCAAACAGGTGCAAATTGCACAAGAAGAGTCAAC
This sequence comes from Sequoia sempervirens, assembly GCA_007258455.2. Taxonomy (NCBI): domain Eukaryota; kingdom Viridiplantae; phylum Streptophyta; class Pinopsida; order Cupressales; family Cupressaceae; genus Sequoia; species Sequoia sempervirens. The sequence continues at coordinate 23,117 of VDFB02177842.1, read as the reverse complement.
ACAATGGTAAAGTACTTTGTTCTACAATGTACCTCCATTTTTCCAACTTGCTAATATAAAATTAGCATTCAATTGACATTATCCTTGTTCCTTGTAGGACAAGAGTCAAGAAACCTAGGATTGTTTCAATTGAACAGCTAAATGCAAGAAGAGCTGGAGACACCTTCCAAGGTGATGTCCTTGTTGTCTACAGAGCAACATTGGACAAGGCTAACAAAACACGGGAAATGCTACGTGCTGATCTAACAGATCACAAAGTAGAAATGACAATCACGTTAAATGTTAGTGGAAATCTTGTTTACCAACATGAGCCTAAAATAGTCCTGGGATTAGCTATTTCAATCTCAGATTTCCAAGTTGCACCTAGAACAAATTATGACAGAGGTGATTGTGATTGTATTATGATTTTAACAAACATTAGCACCACTGAAAACATCCCCCGCCTCTGTTAGGAGTACAAATTCATCCCAAGTACGACTATCAGCCAATTGCTTACAACTGTTAATGAGTACCCAGCTGGCACAATAGCTGCGCTGGTAGTTGGTGCCAAGAAAATGGGTACCCAATTTGCAATTGACATCAAAGATGGCCACACTGACATAGACAGGGCATAGGTATTTCAGGCTACAGAACTTTTACCTCTTCTTTCAGTTTCAAGCTTTTAATGTTCTATAGTGGCCTCTATAACAATTTCTGTAACAAAACCTAATCCTCTCATTGAATTGCAGCTGCTATTACGGTCAACATATGAGCAACAATACTTTGCACTCGAAGACCAGTTGCATACAAATAAAACACCTGCAATGCTTTTCAAGAATGTTGTGAGAAAAGCAAACCAAAAGAACACATTTCATACATGTCGATCAACATTCATTTGTACCTTGAATGACAAAAGAAGCTTAGAAAAGCTCAATAGCCTACTACACTCAAATTTCAAGGTAACAACATTCTTTTAAAATAAATCTAGTGCATCCAAACTTGTTTTTTTGTCTCCTCTAACAGTTTTGAACCATATTTTATAAGTTTCTGGTACTCTAAAAGCAGCAAATGCATTTTCTAATCTATTTCATGCATGTTGTCCAAAATGCAAATTCAAATTTACTGCTTATGGCACACTCCAAGAGAAAACTGCTCACTGTAAACAGTGCAACCATCAAGTCAATTATACATTTTGTTTACAACTTAAAACTACCATAACAATTTATGACAATCAAACAATTCAGTCCTCAATTGACCAGGCCACCATGCACCGTCTATTGCCCCACACTGCAAAGGCTCAGCTATGAAGACTATATCAAGGACAAGTCAGCAGTGATATTCATCCTACGGGACTTTAGTGCTGAAGGACATTTTAGCCTTGACCAAAACAATGCCATTGTTGAAGCCATTTGCATTGACAAATAGACAGGAAACATCACCAGAAGGTAATAAAGTCATTCATATGTACACTTTCTTTGTTTTAAACGAGTACCTCAAATCACTATCCATACAAACTATGTTTCTAATACATAGCATTTTGTTGCCTTTACAGGAAACTAGGAATAGAGGAGCAAAAATTTACATTGTTCAGACTTTTACTTTTTTGCCTTTCCACGCTCCAAGAAACTAGGAATAGAGGAGCACAGATTTACATTGTTCAAACTTTTCCTTTTTTTCCTTTCCACGCTCCAAGACATTTCACTGGGTCTCACATGTTAAAGACAATTTTGGTTTTAAAATACTCTATTGCTATTATACATTTAGACACTTCTATAGGTTACTATGTTAAAGTCTTTTAGAATATGGACATCTGAAACTCTAATTTTGTTTTTGCACCTACCAAGACAATGGTTCTCTATGTACATCTGACATATATGTTCAATAATTATTATCCCTCCATGCATAATGCTATTCAAACTATATAGTTTAAATGTTCCCTTTTGCATTCTGTCCTTCCTAGCTTCTCCAATATTTGCTTTGTGATTCTTACGTTTCCAAGAATTTATGGTGACCAAGTAGAAGTAGTTATGATTACACACTGTAGACCCATTAACAAGTTACTTGAGACAATAAATGGTTATTTTCGTTTAGCTTTTATCATTTTTATGCTATTACTGTAACCTAGTCTTGCGCCGGCTTTAATGCATTGTACTTTATAGTCGCTTTTCCATCATGCATTCTAATGTATGGCGTACACTCCTGTATACACAAATCCATATGTTGCTTACGCTGCATATATGCATATTTACATGCATATATGCCTCTATGTCCATATGCACATATGCACATATTCATGCGTCCATGTAATTAATCTAAGCTTCTACGTATCCCCGTATGCAACTACGTATACATGCATCCATTTACTTATGGATCTGCCACTCTAGCCTTGTACCAATTTATTATGTTATATGGATATTGCATATAGTAATACTAATTAGTTGTTTCACTGTACATAGCAGTTATATTCATGAATGCCAGATCAAGCTTATATGTGTCAGGATACATATATACTCACACTAAAAACTACTGAGTTTGATCTCTATTGTCCCACTTTCGTAGACACGTTACTATTGCAATCAACTGTGTTAAGTATTTGTGTCCAAAGAAATTAGATACAGGAATGGAAATATGTTACACAACCTTGTCTTATGGCTTTATAGTAGTTTTTTCATTGCATTTCAAGAAAACCAGAAACTAGAATTTTATTCATATTATTTCATCTATGGCATTTACAGCTTTTCCAATAATTATTACAAGCATAGAGTTCAGTGTTGAATAGTTCCATTGTTCATGTGATTCCTCCAACATTGTTCATGCCAAATTCTATATGTTTCCATATTTTGCATATGTGCCTAGGAGGACATTAACTATAACAGGTCACAAAATTCCTTTTTCCTGTATGCTTTCATCATAGCAAGAAAGCTCAAAGCAATTGCAAAATATAGGTTTTCATAGCACAGGCTTACAGAACACAAAAACAACACACACAAAGTAATAGAAATGCATAGCAAGTAACTTAACTCTATATTAAATGACCGAAGTACCCTGTCCATGCATGTTCACCAAGCCACTCCAGCGTGCTCACCTCCAGCCAGATGTCATTTAATGCATTTAATTTGCATTCATGCATTATGCTTACATTTTCCTGATATTTTAATGCATTTAATAATCTGTATTCATGGATTATGTGCCTCTAGCCAACAACTTTCAAACTATGCCTTTGCTTAAATTTATTTAATCAATTTATGCGTTCGCATTTTCCCGATTTTTTAAAACAAAAATTATTTATAAAGCTACTCAGTCAAATAGGAAAATAGATATATGCTATTTTTGCAATATATAAAATAGCTCTTCACATGCAAACTGTACAAAAGAATAAGCAATATGTTCAATGGAAAAATGTGATTGGCCAATGCTACCGGTTAAAAGCATTCTGGGAAAATGCATAGACAAATTAAAAAAACGTTCACAGAAAAGAGCTTTTCATTCTGAATCCATATGCATACTTTGATTCAAACTAGTGGCTGAAGGTACATAATCCACTGATGCAAGCTCAATGCATTGAATGGCATTTGACTAAAAGGATCACTGTTTGCATTGCTAGTTACTCCTTGAATATATAACAAGGTTCAAGGAAAAAACTCTCATTACCACACATGTTAACATAATTTTCGTTCCAAACTTCTCTTTATGAAACCGCTTTGCAGTAATCATGCATTGCGTACGTCTACCTGCCACCTTGATAAACTATGCCTTTGCTTAATTTTAATTAATCAATTTTTGCGCTCGCAGTTTCCTGATATTTTAATGCATTTAATCTACATTCATGCATTACGTACCTCTAGCCGCCAACTTTTAAACTATGCCTTTGCTTAAATTTATTTAATCAATTTATGCGTTCACATTTTCCCAAATTTTTTAAAACAAAAATGATTTATAAAGCTACTCGGATGAATAGAAAAATAGATAAATGCTAATTTTCCAATATATAAAATAGCTCTCCAAATTCAAACTATACAAAAAAATATACATAATTACATGTACACATATATACATGTAATCCTGTATACATGGATGCATACAGAGACTATGTTTCATGGGATTATTAGAGAGTTCACTTGCTTTCAATATCATTCCATACTTTGCATGTGTGCCTATGAGGACAATAATTATAGTATCCAGAACCAGCAACTAGTTACCTGAGGCAATAAATACTTTCCTCCCTCAGTTTTCTCTTGCTTTGGAGGTTTAAAGCACACAGTGAAATTGGCAATGTGACCAAAATTTTTTTTTGCTTCACTTGCTCATTCGTTTCAAAGCTCTCTTTATAGCACAATTGTGCATTGCCTCCAAGAGTCAGATGAATCTTTGGTATTTCAAGAAAATATTCAATTGGATAACACTAAAAATGATCTAAACTATGATTTTATAATCAAAGTATCCAAATGCATTGCAGCAATCCGAAACCCAACTTCCATTTAACATGTACAATGAAAATAAACAGAACGAAAAATGCATTTGCTTCAAAGTTTTAAAAGCTATTTGAACAGATTGTCTAGCCATTGTCCAAAATATGGTTTTCTATCAGCATAGTCCTTGAACCTTCTTTAGGTCTGACTGCTAGTTTGTTAATTCATTCTCATTGAAAAGTCAAATTGTGAAATGTTCCCAAGGATAATTATACTTATTTAGCTCTTTTAATTGTTATATATTCAAAGACTAATTAGCAATCCAAATAGCCTCTACTTTAGTCACATGCAATTTAATGCACTAATTTTGTATCAATAAATTGTGTACTTTTAGCCACTAGTTTTAATCAAAGTATGCATATGGATTCAGAATCAAACTCTCAAAATAAATGCACATAAAAATGTGTCTTTTTCTTCATTTCATAATGTATCTATGTATCCATAAGTGCATTCATGCATATATCGATTTGTGCATATATCTTGTCATCTCTTTATGCATCTGTCTATATATGTATGACTGTATCTATGGGTACATGTATACCTCAATTTATGTATATATGCACTTATGAATTGCATAGACACATCCATGTATATATGCATCTATCAATAACTTGCATGGATACATGTATATATGCATCTATGGACTCATGCACACATGTATATATGACAGCTCATTGGTTCCAAAGCTCTCTTTATAGGACAGCTGTGCATTGCCTCCAAGACTCAAATGAATCCTTCGTATTTCAAGAAAAGATTCAAATGCATAACACTTAAAATAATCTAAACTATGATTTTATAATCAAAGTATACAAATACATTGTAACAATGCAAAACATGACTTTCATTTAAAATGTACAGTTTCTATCCTCATAGTCCTTCAAGTTTCTTTAGGTCTAGCTACTGCTTTGTTAATTGACTTTGATTGAAAGGTCAAAATGTGGAATGTCCCCAACGATACTTATACTTATCTCTTTTAATTGTTATATATTCAAATAATGCTTAGCAATTCAAACAGTCTCCCCTTTGGTCAGATGCCATTCAATGCATTAATTTTGTCTGAATGAACTATGTACCTTCAGCCACTAGTTTTAATCAAACTATGCATATATAAATGTGTCTTTTCCTCCATTTCATTATGTATCTATGTATCCATAGATGCAGCCATGCATATCTTGCCATATCTCTACATGCATCTGTCTATATATGTATGACTGTATCTATGGGTGCATGTATACATTAATTTATGCATATATGAACCTATGAATTGCATACACACATACATCTATATATGTATCTATCAATATTTTGCATGGATACATGTATATATGCATGTATGGACTCATGCATCCATGTATCTGTCTTTGTCTTTGGCCAAATGGCCCCTAATGGCCAAAGTATCCTAGTAACCCATGGCCATCAAGCAATTCCAACGCCTTCCCCACCAGTTACATGGCATTTAATGCATTTGCTTCAATTATTTTGACCCCTCCATGTGTTCGCATTTTCCTGATATTTCAATGCATTTAATTTGCACTCATGGATTATGTATATCTACTCACTAGTCTTCTAGACTTTGCCTTTGCTTAAATTTATTTAATTAAACTATGCGATCGCATTTCACTGATTTTCAATAACAACAATAGTTTATAAAGCTATTATGATAAATAGAAACAGCTAAATGCTAATTTCCCAATGTTGATTTATCAAAATAGTGCTAGTTTTCCAATATAACAAAATTAAAAGTTATATGTTGACATACATTCATGCATATTGTCCATACATGCATAAATGCATATATGCCTTCATCCATATTTGCATATGCATATGAATACATCCTTCCATGTAAAATATGCATTTGCACCTATATCCAAATATGCATACATCCATGTATACATGTGTTCAAATCTCCATCTCTCCACGTTGTTCTGTTTTCTATGTATACATGTGTTTGTTGATGCATCCATGCATATATCTATGAATAGCTCTTTGTATTTCTATCTCCATGTATTTAATGTTCTCCACTGCATCAGCATTTACATGTTCTCTTTTTTATGATCTTCCATATTTATTTTTTCCATAGTATATGCATAAGAACTTCCACTTTGTCTTCTATTGTCGCATTTCAAGGAAGCTCAAGGATCTCAGTACCTTGTTCAGTATGAAAGGAGAGTGAGAAATGCAACATGGGTCTTTTTTCTATGTTTATATTGACGGACTCAGCCCTATGATGATTTTTAAAAGCATAACCAATACCAAACTAGACATTCTTCCACCCCTTGTTGCAAGAAATAATCACTTCATACCCTATTGATTCCATTCATTTCCATTTCCACCCTTGCACGTCCTTTTTTCTCAAATCAAATACATTTTCAAATCTAGTTATTTGCTTCTCTTCAATCATACCAATGTGTTGCGTTCCTTTTTTCACAAAATGTAGCTCTCTCATTGAAATTTTCATTTCTTGAATTTAATTGTAAGCATATAACTTGCAAATGACATATTCATACCATTTACATTCCCATTCATTCTCATATCCACCATCCCATATCCTTGCCTCCAATCTCAAATACTTTTCATAACTTATTCATACACCCTATTTGCATCTCACCCTTCTCTCAATTCGCTCCCTTTCTTCCACTTCCATAACTCATTATTCTTTTTTACACTCACATTTCTTTATCTATCTACACCTCAAATATACCCTCATCCATCACAACAAAATTCACACCATACCAAACAATGAAAAAGATGAAGAAAACATCAAGGTTATGCAAATAAACACTGAGGGCTTTAAAAATAACACTCATAACATACAACTGTATTCAAGAGTTATTTTCATAATGTCTTTTCTAAACCTTGTTTATTACAGATCCCTAAAAGCGCGTATAACAGTTTCTTCAAGCCTATTATGTGTAATCAGATTTAACAAATATTTACATGTTTCCATGTATTCATATGCATCATTAGGCATCCTTTATACAATTGTTCTAAAAAACAATACTGTATATGTTTCAAATGCAAATTGTTCCTAAAATTTATCACTTTATGCACACATGCATCTAAAAATTGTTCTTTGTGTACCGAATTACATGGACACAACTATACATCCATCCATGCGAAAATGCTACTTGAGCATCACTATGCTTTCACAAATTTGTATTTTTACTTGATTTTAGTGTTTTCCATTCAAATTTCTCGTTCACATGTCATGTATTCCTTTTACTCTTCTTTGCATTGTCCGCGCATGGATACATGTATACATGCATCCATGTATACAAAGATGCCTCAACCATTGTAACAAATGTTTAAGATTTTTGGCATTCAATACTTCAAACAAAATAATAATACAATTTTTTCTTCTTGGATAAGATCATAAAGGAAATTTGTTACTGCAAATGTAAACATGCACCCATGTAATGTATCCTGGTAACCCATGGCCATCATATATTCATGCATATTGTCCATACATGCATATATGCATATATGCCTTCATCCATATTTGCATATGCATATGAATACATCCTTCCATGTAACATATGCATTTGCACCTATATCCAAATATGCATACATCCATGTATACATGTGTTCATATCTCCATCTCTCCATGTAATTCTGTTTTCTATGTATACATGTGTCTATGGATGCGTCCATGCATATATATCTAAATAGCTCTACGTATTTTTGTCTCCATGTATTTAATGTTCTCCATTGCACCAGCATTTACATGTTATCTTTTTTATGATCTTCCATATTTATTTTTTCCATAGTATATGCATAAGAACTTCCACTTTGTCTTCTATTGTCGCATTTCGAGGAAGCTCAAGGACCTCAGTACCTTGTTCATGTGAGGCCCAACCTTGTTTATAAATTATGTAACGCCTTGATAAGTTCAATTATTTTTGTTTGGTGAATAAATAGATGATTTAACCCAATTCCATGTTTAATATTTTGATTTAGTTTAAATGATTATTGTGATAAATTTTGTTTAGTAAATGAAAATGGGAAAATTGTTAAGAATGAATGTGAGCGGATAATATTTAGATTCTTGAACAAGTATCATATGAAGGATACACTTAGATCGATATGGCTAAGAAATTTTGTGTATCTAATATTAGTTTGAATCTCACTAATAAGTTTCATGTTACTTGGAAAATGATAATGGGTAGGAAAAAAGAAGGACTTTGGAAGATCAGGGAGAAGTTTCCAGAAGGATCACTAGCCAAGAATCATCAAGGTAAATTCAAATGACGACTCTAACCAATGAGGGGTATACCTAAGGTAGGATAATTTGAGCAAAAAAAAAATATAAATTAGATATCAAGTTGAATGATGAATTTTATTAGAGGAAGGAGAGTGTCGAAGAGTAAATTTAGTAGTGTAAATAAAGTATTTAACAAAGGTTAGGTTTTCATTAATATTTCATGCATGCTCAAAGTTTCCATCTTTTATAGGGAAAGGAAATGAATATACATGTGTATTAGGATTTACTAACCATTGAATTTGATCTTATTGATATTTTGAACAGGTATTTATTATATTTCTAACCCAACATGTATTTGGAAAAATACATGTGAGGGTAATGTCAAGGGTAAAAAAAGGGAGCAATCTAGACCCAAGTAAATATTTATCTTTTGAAGTTTTGATTTTTGACCCTATGACCTAGGAGGTAATTAGGGTTTTGTCTAAGTTGTGATTGAGTGGAGGGTTTTAATGATTGGTGGCTTAGTGTAGGTATTTTTTTTTGGGTCCTTATTGATTATAGTCATGTGGTTAAGAGTGTAAGATCTATTAGGGTTTTCAAATCCTTAGTTAGGTCTTGAATTTCGAATTGGCCTTTAAAGTTATCTTTTAGGGTGTTGTTTGGTCAATTTCTTTGATATTAGTGCAGAAATAGACCCCTAAGGCCTATACCTATGGAAGGGGGATCTTTTGGACATGTGAATTTGTCCTTAGGACATGATATGACCCTTCAAAAGTCCACTTGAAAAAGTGTGACGAATTTGAGTTCTTGAGAGTTGGGAGAAGTGACTTGTCACTCTCCCACCACTCCCCAAAGTTCATTAATGAACTTGGGAAGAGCATCAAGGCTTTCACATGTGTGAAGCCACCTTGTAAGGGATGTTGGGTAGAGTGTCATAGTACATTCCCCATCTCCCCAAAAGTCTCACACATGTCTGAGAACTTGTGGGGATGTGTGTTGAAAGATTAATTGAGAGAGTGACAAGTGTCTCTCTCTCATTCAAGTGAATTCAAGATGAATTCCTATATACTTGGATTGAAAAAAAGAAATGGATGTTACCCACTTCTCCTCTTGGAGAATTATTTTTAGAAATGGGAAAAGTTTGGGAGAAGGGAAAGGAAGAAAAATGGAAGAGGAGGAAGGAGCCCTCACAGGTTAAGGAGGTGTTCAAGGGGCAAAATAAAGATACGTGATTTCTCCTCATTTCTATCAGCTTGTTTGAGTAGGAACATTGTGTGTGCTATTTTGTTATGGCTTTCAAATCAAGTGGGAAGTTCAAGTTTATGTATGGGTGAATTTAAAATTTGTTTGGTGGGTGGATAAATAGTAAATTTGTAGTTAAACTATTCTCACACTTTTCCTACCTAGATCAATGGTAGTTGTTTGTTTCTTGCTCGGGGGTATGGCTAGAGCCCAAGAGGCTTCATGATGCCATTATGGTAGGGTGGAGAGCAAGCCTTATTCTATGTGTTACTCATTACGTTCCTAAGCATTGGTTGTGATATCAAGAGATACTATATTGTTAAATGAAAAGAGCAAGTTTTCCCTCATTGGCATGTAAATCATTTATGACATAGATACTAATGTAGCATTGTAAAAAAAATGCATTTTACATCTTGTTATGAAGTATAAAATATATATATATATATATATATATATATATATATGTATATATGTATGTATGGGATAGAGAAAGTCTTATCTAATTGTGTGTCATGCATTGTAATTCCTAAATAATGATTGTAATGTGGAAGGCAAGTATTTCGTTGTGAAATGAAAGAATGATAAAAATAAGTCTTGTTTATTTGCTTGTTATTCATTCCATTTTTTTGTGTTGTAATGAGAAGATTTAATAAATTGTATATTATTGTAATATGGAGAGTTTAAATTGAATTTGTATCCCGTTGTAATAAAGAATAGAAAATGCTCCTTGAGCTTGCATTAAAAGAAAGGATGGAATAAAGAGACTCTATTTGATCTTTGGGAGAAATAACGTATAAAAATAATTGTATTGTATTTTGTAGTTGAATAGACATATAATATGTGCATTTAAAAATAAATAAATAAAGAAGAGAAGTTGGTTTAGATGGGAATGTGAAGTGTGGCTAGATTTTTATTTTTATTTAAAAAAAAAAAAAACAAAATAAGTTGTATTGTGATTTTAAATGGAAAAAGTATAAGGATTATGTTGACTAAAGTGGATTTTCTTGTAAGTTTTGTATGGAAATATTAGATTAACTCCTTTTATTATCAAAAGAGTCCTCGTGATTAAAAAGAAAAAGAGAAAAAAAAGAAAAAAACAAAGTAGGATTATTAAGGAAAGAATATGGTGTTGATTTATAAGATTAAAAAGAAAACAATAAAATAAAAAATAAAATAAAAATCAATCATTGAGATTTCTTTCTAAAGTTATAATAGATTACTTTCTCCATATCTTTAGGGAAATATAATGCAAGCTTCTAAATATATATTAACCAGCTAGACAAGGAAAAAGCAACTCATATTGCTAAATCTTTCTTTATAAAAAAAGAAAAATAGGAAAAAGAAACAACAACAAAAAAAAAACATTCCAAAATTACTCCCTAAATCTAACAATCATATATATATATATAGATTTATTTATTTATTTATCAAAATATATGATTCTGATATTCTGTTAGTTATATTAATTATATTATACACAGTATGAAGAAAAAGAAAAAGAAACATTTATATTACATACTCTAAATGAGTCTCATATTATTAAAAATACATATAAAATGTATACATATTATTTATATTAAAAATACATACAAAATATATATATATAAAGATTGAAATAAAACTGAAAAATATATATATAATATTGGGGTTGCAGGTGCAGCAGAGAAGCCTATCATGACAGTATTAATGGGCGCATAGACAACGCTGGCCTTGTCAGGGCAGTATTAATGGGCGCACAAACAACGCTGGCCCTGTCACGGTTTCCCCATTGCTATACATGGGTTCCCCTTTGCTACAGATGGGCAACAGGGATCTAACCTCTGTCAATACTAATGAGTTTCATTTAAATGAAAAATAAATAAATAAAACCCCTGTTTTGCATTCAAAAATCACAGGTTTGCATTCATTCTATAATACAGATGCCATTAGAATTTTGGAATCAAATTTTCCTGAGGGTTCCATGAAGTTGAAAGAATGAAAGAAAAAAAAAATGCGCACCAAAAAAATAGATAAGAGAACAAGGATAGTAAGTATAAGGAAAACGATTTATACAAAGAGGTCTTAGTCTCTTAAAAAAAAGACAGTATTATATTGTGTTTCACGAATGAGGCAGTAGATTGAATCTTTACACAAGATTTGTAGCCTGTAGATAGAAAAAGAAGAAATGCATCAGTTTGATCTGAAAAATAAATAACCATAACGGGGTTTGAAGAAAAAACATAAAAAAAATGTTGTCATCCCTTATGGCAAAGACACTCCTCTGTCTGTATGCAACCTCACAATCAAACTAAATCAAAAGTAAGAAAAAGGGGTAGGAAATAAGTTCTCTCTTTTGTGTCTTTTTGTGATAGGGTTTCTTCTTTTGCCCTAAAATTCAACGGTTGGCATTCAATCCCATCCAAGGGATGAGATTGAATGCTCTACTCATTAATAACTACATCACATTAACATTGATTATCCAAATCTAGTTAGTGGTTTAGACTTTGTTGAGGGTTGTGAAGTTAGGGTCCTTTTTAAGTATCAACTTTAAAAGAATTGTTGATTTTTCTTTGTATTCTATATTGCCATCTATAGTTTAATCATTAAATGAGAAAGAGTTTATTTTAAATTTATTTTATCAATCTAGATGCATTGTAATTTAGCAAACTGATCATCATGGATGAAAATCAAAAGCTTTAACAAAATTATTCATAATAATAGTAGAAACATGAATACAACTAAATGTTAGTAAAAATATAGTAAAATAAATATTAGACAATATTTACTATAATTATTCTTAGTAAAATAAATAATGGCAAGCCATATTAGTGATCACGCTATAGATATTAATATTATATGTGGATGAGGTTCTGATACAGATTAAAATGACAATAACAATAATAATGGTTAAACAAAAGTAATAGTTCTAACATCTAAATTTAGTTCGAACTATGTCACAATATTAATATCCTTAGAAATATTTATTAATAATAATGTGGTTTAGTAGTAGGTGGAGAGTAAACATTGATATGTTCTCATATATCAATGTTTGAAATATCAATATAATCTAAATCCAATTTTGGTTATTATTTGAGGAATAATTTTATTATCTAGACTAATGCATAAATATATAAAGGATTGATGAAACAATAATGCCATTATCTTCAAGGAATAATTGTTGGTATTGTCAATAAAGGAGGTAACACTATTATCAGTAAAGAGAGTAATACTCTTATCGTTAAGATTCAATTGTGGGTCCATTAATAATAATCTTATTAAGAAATAATGGTCAACGAAAATATTGGACCACTAATATTGAAAATTCAACATAGTGCAATTTTAATCTTTGGCTTATTGATTTAATAACAATGATCACTCTTAAGTCAGATTATACTTGGTTATTGGGTTATTATAAAAGAATAATAATATAGTGATTTCAATTTAATTGAGATTAAGTAAGAATGACTTTATCATGAGTGCTTTATAATTAATATATTACATGGATAATTTTTACACTTAATCATGATCAAGTTTATGTTATGTCTCTAGCACTTAGAGTGGTTAATTAGCTTAGTTTAATGTATATATATATAAAAAAAATAGTTGGGTTTTCTAGTGAAAATTTTAGGCATTACAGTTCAGTACGAGGGAGAGTCAGAAATGCAACATGGGTCTTTTTTCTGTGTTTATATTGATGGACTCAACCCTATGATGATTTTTAAAAGCATAACCAATACCAAACTAGACATTCTTCCACCCCTTGTTGCAAGAAATAATCACTTCATACCCTATTAATTCCATTCATTTTACCTACCTTCCATCAAAATTTTTCTCTCTCATAACTTCAAATACATTTCAAAAATCCAATTATTTTCTTTGCCTTTTGCATCAGCAAATTCAATGAGTTAAAATTTTTCTCCCTTCCTTCACCCACCCTCAAACTAGCCTCCCCATTGAAATCCCCATTTCCTCAAATTTAATTGTAGGCATATAACTTGTGTGAACCATAAATTCATACCACTAATCTACATCCCTATCCATTCTCATATCCACCTTTCATCCCATAACTCTGCCTCCCACAAATACTTCATAACCATCTTCATACACCTTATTTCCATCTCTAATTCTCTCAACTCGCCAGCCCTTCCACCTCCCATAACCCATTACCTCTTCTTTTTCACACTCACATTTCTTTATCTGTCTACACCTCAAATATACCCTCATCCATCACAATAAAATTCACACCATACCAAACAATGAAAAAGATGAAAAAAATATCAAGATTATGCAAATAAACACTGAGGACTTTAAAAATAACACTCATAACATATAGTTGTATTCAAGAGTTATTTTCGAGCATCGTCTTTTCTTAAACCTTTGTTTATTACATGATCCCTAAAAGTATCAGCTTCAGTTTCCATATGCGTGATGCATCAAATATTTACATGTTTCCATGTATTCATATTCATATACCTTACTTGCAACACATCATTCTCTCAATTCCTTCTCTTTCTTGCACTTACATCACTCATTCTTCTTTATCACCCTTACATATCTTTATCTATCTATAGCTCAAATATACCTTCATCCATTAGAACAAAATTCACACCATACCAAAGGGAAAATTGAAAAAAATATTAAGGTTATGCAATTAAACACTGAGGGCTTTGAAAATAACTATGACAACATAGAGTTGTACTCTAGACTTCCTTTGAAAACGTTTTCTTCTATATCCTGCTTATATTTCCTTAATACACTTGGTCAAAAAACAATAATGTATTATTCTTTTGTTTCAATCATAAATGTTCTTTTTATATCTTTCAAATGCTATTTGTTTCTGACATTCTCTAGCTTTGTGCACATAGCCATATATAGATTCTTCTTTGCTTACCAACTTACATGTACACATGTACACATAGATGGATGCATTCATGTTTGTCTTCATCCATACATTTGTGCATTTCTTCAATATATGCATTGCTAATAAATAGTTAATCTTCCCCGCTTTCTTTCATTTAATACTGTAAATGCAAATTGAGTCTCACTGTTAAAATACAATTGTATTCAAGAGTTATTTTCAAAATGTCTTTTCTAAATCCTATTTGTTACAAATTCCTAAAAGCACATATGACCATTCCTCCAAGGCTATAATGTATATTCAGATTTCACAAATCTTTACATGTATCCATCCAACCAAATGCATTATTAGATATACTTTATACACTTGTTCCACAAACACTAATGTATTGCTGCTTTGTTTCAGTCAATAATGTTTTTCTAGTTCTTGTTTAAACTGCAAATTTTTTCTGACATTTCTAACTTTATGGACGCGTGCATATATAGATACTTCTTAGCATACCAAGTTAAATGGACACATCTACACATCTGTGCATGCATATGTCTTTACATGGGTCCATATTTTAATGTTTTCCTTTCATATATGCATTCATACTAACTAGTTTATTTCTCTTCTTTTCTTTTATTTAATACTACATATGCAATTTCAGTCTCATCACACTTTCAGGCTTGCTCAGGTGCCAGGGATGCTTTTCACTCTTCTGTGCATTCTATGCACATTGGTAAATGTCTACATGTATCCATGTATACTTAAATGCTTCAAGCATTGTTACAAACACTGTAACATTATTTTACTGTACATTGTTATATAATTTAATGTTTAGATGCAATGTACTACAAACATGTAGATTATTATAATAATTTACTGTACCTACGTTTTATCTTACTTAATAAAATTCTTTATATCTTTTCAAATTACTTTTTGTTTAAAATATATACACAAAAATATATCTATTCATATTACATTAACAACATTCAAATCTACTTTATAATAAAATCAATACCTTTGCACAATTTCACCTAAGAATTTATCGTAATATTTTTTCCACTTATTACAATTTCATAAGTTAAACTATTACATTTTATTTTATATATACACAAATTTAATCTTAGGTAGTAAGGTTCTTTATTTTTTTTTTGCAAATTACTTATCATTTATTTTATAAACACAAATTTTTATTCATACTACATAAATAATATTCAAATCCTATTTATAATAAAATCAATAGCTTTCTACTCATTCATCTAACAATTTATTGTAATATAATTACATTGTTCTATACACGAAAATATCTTATCGTATTACATAGACAGGATTTAAATCTTATTTATAATAAAATCAATAGCTTTGTATAATACTAATCTTTTTACTACATTACAAAAAACATTCATTAATCTTACAAAAAGTTTATACTCAAATGAGCTATCCCTACCAATCTTCCACCTAACACTATTGTTTCTATTAGCACCTGCATATTGTCATATGATAAACTAAAATAACTCAATTGTATTAATTAACATAGCATGTGCTCTGCAACAGTTCACTAAACATAATTTTGTTTACAGATGGACATACAAGCAAAATAAAAAAGGAATATGGTGAACTTTGTTTCACCATATTCCTTAGAAATATCTCTACATTAGAACTTTGTTCCATTTAAAATGACTAATGAATTTTTCAATCAAAAGGTTTTCTAAAAGAAAAAAAATATAAAACATTGACCTAGTCATAAACACTTTATTTCTCCATTTTTCTTTCATTTAATATTGTAAATGCAAACTGAGTCTCTTGCTTTAAGGCTCGTTAACATGCCAACTATGCTTCTCACTCCTATATGCATTATGTGCACGTGGATGCATGTATGCATTAATGTCTCGTGCATTCTTACAAATCTTTCTGGGTTGTTTGCATTCAATAATTAATAGAAATTAATAATGCATTCTTGCTTCCTAATTAAGATCATAAAGAATCTACCTTCTCACAAATGTATACATACACACAAAAAAAACAAGATTTCATTGCTAAAAAAAACTCCACGTATACATGGTACCCATAAAAAAAAAATTCCCTTGCATCCATCCACACATGCTCTTTGTTCACATGTCCTTATGGACCACGTTTCCCATGAACCCTAAAAAATTCCATGCATTTCTGCACTTCTAAAAATAACTTCTAACTTTTCTAGCTACTTTCAATACATTTATATTCCTATTTGCTATCTAGAAACTTTTCCTATCTCAAAGCTACATGACTTTTACCTGTCGGCAGGAACTCGACGCTTGCGTCACTTGTTATATTTGTATTGTTTTAGATTAAATAAAAAGGTTGTTGAAAATGTGATTGTGTATAATATAATGTGCATCATTTTGGGTGAGTTTTTGGGAAGGATAGAATTAAATTAATTTATTTTAATAAATTATTTATTTATTAGTATCTGCAACAATTTGAATTTTTTTTCTTTTGCTACGTTGACCAATCACATTGAATGATTTAAATATATTTCTTTTTATTTCTATAGTTTGCATTTAAAAATATATTTTTTATATTTAAAAATGATCATTTATCTATTTTTCTATTGGTCAGAGTAGCTCTATAATTCATTTTTTTTTTCAAAAATCTTGAAAAATAAAGATCATAATAATTTTGGTTGGGATTCTAGTTAATACATTACATAGGAGAAGCTTTGGAAATGAGAAGTTGTTGGAAGAAACCTTCTTAGTTGCTACTAGAAGCAAATGGTCACCTGTGCAGAAACCTTCATGGCAACAACAAAGAGACAGCCATGAACAACAACCCTGCTCAGCCATGCATAATTATTCCGCCTCTACAACGCTTTTTATTTCTACATTGCCCATACCATGTGTGTGTGTTGCACCTCTACTGCTTCTTCTTCTCCATTATTGTTATTTCTGGGTTTTTTAATTTCTCATAGCCTAACAAAAACAACTGATTCAACAACTTTGTTTTAAACATTTTGTTTTTTTCATTTCTCTCTCTGTGTATAGGTAGCTGGGGCTAAGAGAGAAATCATGGGGTTAATCCACGGTTGCATCAAGACTGTTACATCACCCATGTGCTCACAAGACATGGAAGAAGACAAAAAATGTAGATGAAGATAATTCTCTAGTTTTATCATCTCCTTCGCCACAAGCTTCATTAGCCGAAAAGAACCCCTTGAAAGCCCTTCTATTGTGAGTACGAGTCCTACTGAAGCAAGAAAACCCAGCAAAGTCAGTCTGGGGATCATTGATTAAGCCTTTTTATTTATTTAGCGAATTAGGGTTTTTTTTTCAGAATTTGAATCATCTAGGGAATCCTCGAAAAATGTAGTCATTTTTGGTCAAGAGCCTCAACCTGGAAATGGTACTACTTATGTAGTTGCTACCATTTTCATCAGTATTTTGAAGATTGGTATATGCGAAAAGGTTGAAGTCTGATAAATGAAGGACATGCATTGCAGTTACTGAACTAGTCAGCTATACTGTTTGCTCTAATCAATAGAAATGATTTACTAGTATCTGTTAGGCGCTGATCTAATGTTGCATTTGATTTTGGGCCTTTTTGTAGGAGACCCTATAGAGAAGATATCACCAACAATGAGTCATGCACATCATTCCTCACCCCATGCCTGAAAATAAATTTTAACTCGGAACCAATATTTTCATTTAAAAGCTTGCAAAATTTTTGTCTTCAACTCAAGAATCGAGTAGTGCTAAAACCCTAACATTTTAGATGCTTTATTAAGTGTGCGTGTAAAACTTGGGTGCATCTACATGTACTATCCCCTATTTTTTTAGGGTTTGGTTTTGTTAGGGTTTGAAAACCTATGGTTTGAAATTCTCTAATTTTATTTTTCCTTCCTGTGAGCTTGTACCCTTCAGAATGAATGATGGATTTGAGTTTTCTGCAATGACCACATTTCAATTACCCATATAGCTCACGTTTACCCTAAATTATGTTACAACAATATTGTATTTTATGTCTTTATTCTACACATATGATTAGTGCATTAGGATTCTAGCCTTGTAAACAGTGTTCTTTGTTGATGACAATTATACATTCCCAACAACCCTGCAACCTTGTACGAATTCACTATCCTCTCATCATTATCTACACTAATCACATTTTTATCTTCTTCTCAAAACTCTGTATAAACCATTACATGGGGTGCTTCTCATAATAAATCAGAGCTTTTGAGCTCATCTCGAGCGCTATTGGAGAAATTGGGGTCAAAATTAGAAGGTGTTGTACAATGGATCAGAAATTTTAGCTCCAACACTGCCTCAAAGTGCCAAGCCACACCCTCATTCCCTTAATTGGGTCACTAAGCTCGTGAACTGTTTGACAAAATGCCTCAAAGAGATGTAATCTCATGGAATGCAATAATTGCAGGATATTCACAAAATGGATTTGTTGAAAGGGATTTCAAAACTTTCAAGCAAATGCAATTGGTAGGTCTAAAGCCAAATTCTACAACCTTTGCCATCATCCTCCCAGCCTGTGCCAAAATGGGAGCTTTGCAACAGGGTATAAAAATCTATCAAAGCATAAATGATAGAGAAATTTTGTCAAATGTTGTAGTGGCAACTGCCCTAGTAGACATGTATGCAAAATGTGGGAACATAGACAAAGCACGTGAACTATTTAACAAAATGCCTCAAAGAAATGTGGTCTCATGGACTGCAATGATTGCAGGATATGCATAAATTGAACTTTTTGAGAAGACTTTAGAAACTTTCAAGAAAATGCAATTGGTAGGTGTAAAGCCACACTCCACAACCTTTGCCAGCATCCTCCCTGCCTGTGCCAAAATGGGAGCTTTGGAACAGGGTGTGGACATCCACCAAAGCATGAAGGATAGAGGAATTTTGTTAGATGTTGTGGTTGCAACTGCCCTAGTAGACATGTATGCAAAATATGGAACCATGGACAAGGCGAAAAAGATCATAGTAAATCATAGTAAAATTTAGCAATTTCCAAGATTTATTCTACAAGACTTCAGTATACTTCGAGTTATCATGACTTGATGTGTCATTCTGCCAAAATGGAGTACCTTAAGAGCTCTCCCAGAAAGTAGTAGAAACCCCATATTGCAGAGTATGAAATGTGCAAACTGTATAGCCCAGGTTATATAGTACATTTTCTTCCCTACATGGTAAATAATATACAATTCCACCACTGCCAGTTTTGCAAAAAATAGCATATAGTTCTAAGTGTTCCAAAATCATTGAAGGAAGTTGGTTTAATATGAAGTTCATCTTATGAAATTAAAATAGCATCTATTATGTGTTCAAATACTATTATTGGAAAAAATGTTTAGATAGTTAAGATAGTTAAGATAGATAATTCACATGATACTCAACTGCATTGAAATCATAAATTTACCAAGTCCCATCAGGCTAAGCTTAAACAAACGATTTATATAAAATTTAACTCATTTTTTTCAATTAGTTGTAGAGGAAACAAGTCACATAGTTCTGTATATAATCTATACTACAAGGGTGAGTGTTTAAGTACTCACCAAATACATGACCAACTAAATCTTTGTATCTGATAAAGCATTGGCCATCTATAATATATAGATTTTCAAGCAACAAATTGGAATAGAGTGAGAAAGCACCTAAAACAACCATGCCAATAATTCCCCAGACCAATTCTAGAGGCACTAGAATGAGGTTTGAATATCCCAAAATGTACACATAGTTGAAACTTGTAACTACCATCAGTTCCACTTTTTGCCATGAATCTCAATACCATCACAACAACAAAAAAATTGAAAATTTTTGTCTACAAAACACATGACATAAACCATATATATGATAACAACTTTCCACACATTTAACAGTCTATAAAAGGAAAGGCAACTCAATGAAATGTGAGTAGAAATGAAATGGAAAAAATTATATACCATTGTCAATTTTGTGTGCAGACTTGTGGGTAGAAAAGTTGGTCTCTTCCTGTTCTGTGGCCATAATGTCTGCAGTTGATTTTTTCATTAAATATTTCTTCTCTTTCATTCTCTTCCACAATTTAGAACAACCTTACTTGACACCTCAATGGATTCTTCTCTACCACTGAATAGTTGTCACTTAAATAGAATCAATGCTTTATAGTGTTTACACACTTGCATATATAGAATTGGATTTTGCAAAAACCAGAGAGAGAAATGAATATTTTTTAAAGATGTGTCATCATATATACAACTACGACCACCACTAAGATCATGCATAACCTTTTTGTGCAATCATTTAACCAGCTTGTTGTAAAAGTTGTGAAAGTTGCTCTCACCCGTAGCTTTTTATCTGATATTTGTTTCTAGCTACCATTACATATCAGGCCTAGATGTTTATAGTTGTAGTAGAAATGCTTATTGTAAGTGTGGAAAATGTAAACTAAATACAATTAAATACACCTCTTAATGAAACATTGTATCAAGATTAATCAATAATTAAACTAATTTAAAACAGAGAAAATCCTGAAAGCGTCTCATTGTCTCCTATCTCCAAAGATTTATCAAATTACAAAAGCTCTCAGATTTGTAAGCACCGTAACTATTTAAAATGCCTATCTAGAGAATGGAATAGATGCTAAATGCAATGATGCTATGATTGCTAATGATTTCTAAATGATATGAAGCTACAGTAAATGAAGCCTGATGGATGAAAGCTACAATAAAAAGAAACTATGCTGCTGCCGTGATATGAAATCTACTAATGCCATGATGCTATGATGATACTAAAAATGCTAATGCTAAATGATTGCTTGAGTACTAATTCCTGCAGAGTAAGTTTGCATAAAGGATGATGATTCTCGGATGATTTTGATGCTTCAAAAGGCTGTATATATAGATTTCCGACAGCACATTTGCACAGGGATAACACAACAGAGGCTGAGATTCAATCTGGAGATTTGAATGGTATGATATGGGAAGGTGGAGTTGATCATGGAGGATTGTTCCTCCCCATGAAAACACCAGGCAAGATGAGAGGAAAGATTTGAGGTAGAAGATTAAGAGGATTTCCTACAGGTTTGTCCCTAAGGCTCTTTTTGTGAATGCCAGTTACATTAATTAGATTTGAAAAATCTAATTTTATTGGTGAGTGAATAGAGGGATTTGATTTATGCATTATTTAAATTTTTTTGGTTTATTTAAATTAGCAACAAGAGGAATAAATAATTTTAATAAAATAAACTAAAGAAGTTTGTTTGTTAAATTAAATAGAAGAAATATGATAATTAAATTAAAGATTTTAGGATATCTTTATTTAATTAAGAAGAAATGTGATGAGATAATTAAATAATATCAACTATTGAAGCTGTATATTTAATTTTAGGATAGATTTGATGGATAAAGTATAGAAGAAATTATAATGATAATAATTAAATAAAACAAAGTATTTAATTTTGTTTATTTAATTAAGAGGAAAATATGATAAGATAGAAGAACTAATAGTGAACTTAATATAAATAAATATTTCTATTTATTTACTAAGTAGATGAATTTAGAATTAATTAATCAAATAAGTCGTATTTAATTAATTAGATTCTCCAGACCATTTTTAGGTGTCTACATTTTGCCCCTCTTTGAGGTGATGTGTTTACGCATTGCTTCAAAGAAAATTTTGTGCTGCTGCTGCTAGTATCGATGAGAAATTTTTCAGAATGCCCAAGACACGTTTTCAGGTGATTTATGGATATATGCCCCCTCGAGAGATAAATTAATGAATTTTTGATTTTTTTGATTTTTTGGAATTTTTCAAATTTTTTATGATTTTTTGATGAGTAAATATAGATTCAATGAAGATTTGATGAAATAAAATTTATCTCCCGATAATTGATGTAGAAAGTTGTTCTGAATGAGTTTCAATTAATCTCCCCTCTAAAAAATTAAATCAATGTAATAAAAACCCTTTTTTGAAATAACCTATAAAAGGTTAAAAAGGTCTTTTTCAAAATCATTTGTAGATTGTGACTTTTGAAAATTTGAGAAAGAGATTTTGTGCTACATGGAGCAAGATGCCGATTCCCTTTCACACTCACCATTTTGATCGTGTTCGACGTCATCAACGGCCGGCCGCATTCTAACCTCCGGTATGTCCATTATTTTTTCTTGGTTTGCGTGCATTTTTCATTTTTAATGTATTTTTTGATTTTTACAAAAGAAACCTATTTTAGCGCTTCAACATTCCGTTGTAGCGCACTTTGGATCCGTTGTAGTGCATCTAGGTTTGTGTTAGCGCTTTTGATCTTTTAGCGCTTTAAGAGTCTGTTTTAGTGTGCGTCTAGGGTGTAGGTTGGCGCTTTTCAAATTTTAGCGCTTAGGTTAGCCGTTGTAGTGCTTTTCTAAAATAGATTAGTGCATCAAGAGTTTTAGCGCCGAGGATAAATT
>VDFB02177841.1:0-12126 GCA_007258455.2 Sequoia sempervirens | reverse complement strand
CAATGCATCTGATTTATTCTAAGGCATGCAAACCTTTTAAACTCAGGCCTATTTGTTTTTATTTTTATTTTTGTGAAAGCCACAAAGAACAGTGTTGCTGAGAATGCTAACATGATTCATGGGACACACAAGATGAATGACAAGGTTAATTATTTCCAGATCCAAATAATCTAATGCGGTTTCAAAGTTAGCTATACTCTACTCTCTTTTTGTTTTGTGTTTTTATTCTGAAAACCCTGTATTTGTTTTTTTGGTGTAAGTTGATTCTTGGTGCTTAATGGAGGATGTAGTAGGGGCAGATTTGGCTAACACTACTGGTTTATAATACACCTTCAGCCGTGGCGGCTAGGGTTTCCTAGCGCCGCCCTAGACTTCTACCACCATGACTACTAGGAGAGTTAGCAACTACTACAAAAGGACGATTTGCCTCTATGAAAACATGATTCATGGGACACACAAGACGAATGACAAGGTTAATTATTTCCAGATCCAAATAATCTAATATGGTTTCAAAGTTAGCTATACTTTTGCTTTCTTTTTGTTTTGTGTTTTTATTCTGAAAACCGTGTATTTGTTTTTCTCGCGTAAGCCGATTCTTGGTGCTTAATGGAGGATGTAGCAGGGGCAGATTTGGTTGACACTACTGGTTTATAATACACCTTCAGCTGCTCTCTGAGCCGTGATAGGATAGGTATATTCTTCCATTCACAATTTATTTGGTTCATTTTATTTCTTGTCGTTTCTCTCTCCTGGGTGACAAAATTTGTTGCTTCCTGTAGAGGGTTACGAATCTAAAATTGTAGGTCGAAAACATTGTAAGCAACTGATGTTTTTTCCTTCCTGTATATGTTTTGGATGGTTGAGCATAATGACGAAAAGAACCGCCAAGGGGGAGGGTATCTCAGGCTCTCCTTATGGTGCGGTGACCTATGGAGAGGCTGTGCCTCCACAAGGCTGCATGCCTTGAGAGAGTCACGACTCCTGAGAGGTTGTTATGCTTCTTAACCCACGTTTGCTGATCAAAAGTTTTTGCTTTTGTTTTCTTTTCTTTTTTATCTTTATTGTATTTTATTTCAAAGTTTTATTTTTTTCTTTCAACACCAACCAATATTCAACACTAATCAATATATTGATCAATATCTGACTAAATTTATATACTGATCAAATGCGCAACACTAATCAATCAATCCAACCCCAAATTTATATGCTAATCAAACACAACACTAACCAATCAATCCAACCCCAAACTCTTTCTGAGTTTAAAAGTAACAATTGTCATATTCATATTTATTACTTTCATTACTTTCAGTTCTGCAAAGCATTCAGAGCCCTAAATAACAATCTGCCTAATCCATTATCCAAACAACCTATCTGCATTTTATTGCCCCGAGGCCCTCCACAAGTTAAGGGCTTCAAGAGGATAATATAATCAAAAGAAGGGTTTCTATCCCTATCTGTTGCAATGAGGTAATGCACAGTTATTACACGCCTCTGTTTATTACCTTTAATCAGGATAAGTGGAGAATGCATGTGGTCAAATTCCAATTCATGAACCTGTTTCTTACCTCTTTATAAAGACACTTTCTACTGTAAAATTTTCTTATCTGAGGCATAGGATTAAAGAGTACTAATAAAGTAGTTGTATAATTGAAAGATACTGGTATATTGTTCTTGTTTAGGGGAAAAGTTTTAAGGCTGTTTGTTTATTTCATCATTTTTTCCTTCTAGGAAATAATCCGTTCAGCACAAATACAAGTATATATTGTTTGTTTATTATAGTTTTTTTGTTTTTGTTTTGGGTGTGTTGGAAGTGGTTTACCTGGATATTGCATTAAAGATCTGAGTTTTTTTGTTCTGTTTCGTGGGTGGATCTGTAGTTACATCTCAGATTTCTAAATATTTTAAAATGATTTTATTTTGTATATATTTGACATAAAATATTCACCATTTAAATGATATTAATTTTGTATGTTTTTTTAAGTAAAATTTTGTTTAAAGGGTTGGATCTATAAATTTAATTATAATTTCTAATGTTTCTATATGGTTCAATAGACTGATCGTATTTGTATTTTGTATTTCGTACATGTGAAAAGAAAATTAGGAGTGAACAACCCTTCCAATGGAAAAGGGGGTAATAAGAAGGTATTCGTGAGTTCATTTTCCTATTTTTTTCTTTGAATTCTGCTATTAGATGACTGATAAAATTTAATCTTAGTAATAAAACATTTCATAATGTAATAATAAATAAAACTTTTACTTTCTTAATAATGAATTTATATTTTTATTTAATACTTTTTAAGTGGTTCTCTATTCCTATAGAAGTGGATCCTAAGAAATGAACTTAGAAATATTCTAAAATAAATCAAGAACAACAATCTAATTAAAAAAATTTGTTTGCACAAATCATTTCATTTTAAAAATTAAAATAGATTATAATTTCATATTAAGTTAAATTAAAAAATACAAAAAGAAACTAATTAATTACTAAAAAGAAATTAGAGTTATCAAATGAAAAAAGCCACCTATAAAGAAATAAGAGTTATACAAAGGAAAAAGAAACTAATTAATTACTATAAAGAAACTAGAGTTATGCATTGGAAAAAAAACCACCTATAAAGAATTATTCTATTTCCTTTACTTTAGTTTTCTTTTTCCAAATGCATTTCTTATTTTTCTTTTAATGTCTACCAATTTTTTTCTTTTAAACTTCTAGAACAAAAAGGATAGTTGAAATTTTGTTTTTGTTTATAGACATTTATAAATTTTTCATTAAAAATACTTTAGAAGAACATTTATTTTAAATTAAATAGATCTATTTTACATATGAAACCGACTATAGAATTTTTAGATATAATAAATATAATTAATCAAATGTATGATTGTCTTCACATTGTAAATATTTTTTAAATGAAAGAAGAATATATGTTACTTAAAAAAAAAAATTAGTTGAAATATTTTATTTATCAAATATAATAATATTTATTATAAACTTTGAATTGATATCTATGATCAAATAAGTAATGAATATATAATTAGACTACACATCAATATACTTTAAAGTTTTTATTAATATAAAATTTGATAACTTTTTAAGCAAAGATTTTGAAAGGGTGTTACAATCTTTAATAAAGTCAACGGATAAAACAATAGCATGATAATAGATCTCCTTCCTTCATTGGGATTGTAATATACCATAATATATGGTCTTAAAATCCTATTCATAATATGAGCTTCTCTAAACTATACAACACATCGAGTATTATGATGTTGGGCCTCCCTTCAATAAAATGTGATTATATATATTTTTGGTAGGTTAACAAGTATTCTCTTTTAAAAAGTAAATAAAATTCAAAAAAAAAAATAGTTGTAAATAAAATTCAATTAATATTATAATTAGGTTATTTTATCACTCTTATGTTATTTTATTTACTTAAAAGTTATTTTACTTTTTACTGTGGAGTTATTTAAGGATTATTTTATTTTATTCATATCATAGGTGCCTACAAAAGATATCTTTGGCGTATTTTTTAAATATAGGTATGCTAGTTTATAATATTTATTCAAGTACCAATAATATATATAAAAGAATTAATATAAAATTAAAAAATATTTAATGATATAATTTCAACATCATATTTTATTAATTGTAACCACCAATAACTATCAATTTATTTGCTGCCCTCATTAACTTTAAAAGTGTTATGCATTGTTAATGAGAAGTATAAAAATTAAGCTATGATTATATATAATGACAAAAAGACATTAAGAATTAAAAATAGATATCTAAAAACACTCCCTATACCATCTACATGTTCATATTCATAATAATTAATTAAAAAATATCTAGTTAATATTTATCCCTTTACAATAAATAAATATTTTTATTAAATTTTGAATACTTTCTAATTACTTACTTAAAATTATTTAAAATCTCTCAATGAGTTCTAATTTTTTTTAAATAAAAATATATAAAATACAAATTATTTAGAAGGAGAAGGAACAAATTATTTAAATTTATATTCCTTCTAAAAATTTATCATAAATAATTTTTAACTATAATGATCAATCAAATATCTAAATGCAAAAAATTACCTATGATATAAAATTATACATCAAATAACAATAACTCTAATAACTAACAACTAATGTGATGGATAAACTACAATAATCAACCAAATATCCAAATGCATGAAATTATCCATCATGTAATAATAAATAGTACTTATATTTATTCATATATTCTGCATAAACTCAATTTAGCATAGGTGTTATGCAATATGGGATGTTTATCATACCTTATCTCCACTAACATGCTTGTAAACTCATGACAATGATGTAAAATCTTTTCTTGTTAATGGGGAAATTGGAAAAAAAGAAAAATTGTTTTAGTACAGAGGTTGTGTGCATTTGTGTGGGAATAAAATGAAATCATGTAGGTTACAAGATTTTGTTATCATTTGTGCAGGAATCTTACTTGTCATATGTGTGTTTTTCTGAATATTAGTCAACTTGTAGAAGCCCAAAAGGATAGGTCTCACCATTTAATATGGGACAAATACTAAACAAGAAGTGGTATGTGCTAGACTAGACTTGACATGGTATATATTTCTCAAGATTCAGCAGATTTGTTTAGAACATGCTCCTATTTGTTCAGATTTGTTCAAATAGCTTTATAGTTAGGGTTAAGCTTCAATTTGGGCTAAGGTTCAATTGATTAAAAATAGGTACCTTGCAAGGATATCTCTCAACATACTTTACATATATTTTTAAAATATAGGTATGCTAGTTACAGAGTATTTGAAATTTAATAAAATCACCTATTTATTGTAAAGGCATAGATATTAATTAGAACAATTTTTATTAATTATTATTGTAGACACATAAAATTGTCTAGGCTTGCAACTCTTAGATTATGCAACATTGCCCCTTTCATTCTTAATAATTAAATAATACAACAATTTTTTAATTATTTAATTATTTTCTAAAGTCATATTCTTTTCTATTAATTAAATAATTTTAATTATTTAATTAATTCATTTTATTTTATTCTCCTGATTACTTTCACTAATTAAGTCCCTTCTTTTTAAATTAAATAAATTCTTATTTATTTAATTTTGTCCACATTCCTTGTAAATAAATAATTATTTTAATTATTTAACTATTCATTGGCCTTTCTTCCTCATAAATTAAATAAATTTTACTTATTTTAATTCTGGTCCATTTCTGAATTTTGAATTAAATCAATATTTAATTCAAAAATGATTCTTTTGTGACATTCCTCTATAATTAAATAATGCTTAATTATTCATTGGCCACCTAAATTAAATAATTTTTATTATTTAATTTCGACAACCTTCTTTGTAATGCGTATAATCTTATCTCCTACATCAAATCTTATCTCTTGACATCTCATTTAATCTTGGCCCTTATTGTATTATCTTTATCATTTGCCCTAATTTTGACCTAACCCTAATCCATACTACAACTTTCAATTTTGGCCATTGATTAAGACATAACATTCAATATCAACCGTCAATCCGAATTAGACATTTCCTATAAATAAACTCTCATAAGCCATTTGGGGGGTTGATTCTTCAAGTATCCTTACGCTATCAAAATCATTCTTCAGTCTTTCATCCATTTCTATCTATTGTCATTCATCTATCATCCCCATGTCAATGTTATGCTATTGAATTGAGCAACCAACATTCATCCAACAATCAACCTTCAAAATCTTGCATTCTCATGCAGGTGGAGAAGAGCCATGGAGGTCAATCAAGTCTAGTTTGAAAATTGGTTTGCATTTCCTTTGTTTATTCGCATTTTCATTCTAGTTTGTGCTTCATGGTGCTTGATAGGGTTTAGTTAATTTGTTGTTTTCAATAACATTAAATCTGAATTTCTCCCTATTTACATTGGTGAACCTATTTTGCGCCCAATATTAATTTTTTATGAACAATCATAAAAAAATTATAAAAAATACAAAACAGCTTCAAAAATTTTGATTTTTTGACTGAAGTCATATTCTATCATTCCAAATCTGCAAAAAAAAAAATTGTGATAGTGGTAGTCATATTCTATCATTCCAAATCTACAAAAAAAAAAAATTGTGGATATGGGTAGCCATGTGTGAAACCCTAATTTTAAAAAGATCCATATTTCCAATTCAATAATTGTGTGTCCAAATTTGAAAGATAAAGAGCGCATTCCCTCATTAAAATTTAGAGAGCTTCCAGAAATATAAACCTATCTCATTTAATTTCTTCAAAATTAATTTTATGAAAATGTAAAATTGTAATAAACCAGCCCCAAAAATCTGATTTTTAGGGCTAGTTGATATAAGTTCACCAATGTAAATAGGGAGAAATTCAGATTTAATGTTATTGAAAACAACAAATTAACTAAACCCTATCAAGCACCATGAAGCACAAACTAGAATGAAAATGCAAATAAACAAAGGAAATGCAAACCAATTTTCAAACTAGACTTGATTGACCTCCATGGCTCTTCTCCACCTGCATGAGAATGCAAAATTATGAAGGTTGATTGTTGGATGAATGTTGGTTGCTCAATTCAATAGCATAACATTGACATGGGGATGATAGATGAATGACAATAGATAGAAATGGATGAAAGCCTGAAGAATGATTTTGATAGCATAAGGATACTTGAAGAATCAAACCCCCAAATGGCTTATGAGAGAGTTTATTTATAGGAAATGTCTAATTTGGATTGACAGTTGAGATTGAATGTCAATAAGATGTCTTAATCAATGGCCAAAATTGAAAGTTGTAGTATGGACTAGGGTTAGGTCAAAATTAGGGCAAATGATAAAGATGAAGGGTTGAGATTGAATTATGAGATAATTCAATCAAGGGCCAAGATTAAATGAGATGTCAAGATATAAGATTTGATGTGGAAGATAAGATCAAGTACCCACGTTAGAGGTTGTCGTTCAAATAATAAAAAATTATTTAATTTAGGTAGACTAATGAATAATTAAAATAATTAAAATAATTATTTAACTATAGAGAATGTGAAAAGAATCATTTTGGAATTAAATAATCATTTAATTCAAAAATTCAAGAGAGTAGACCCAAATTAAATAAAATAAAATTTATCTAATTTATAGTGAGAAGAGGCCAAATAAATAAGAATTTATTTAATTTTAAAAAGAAGGGGACTTAATTAGTGACGTAATTAAATAAATAAAATTTAATTAATTAATCAAAGAGGAGAATAAAGATAAAAATGAATTAATTAAATAATTAAAATTATTTAATTAATTGAAGAATTATGACTTTAGAAAATAATTAAATAATTAAAAATTATTTAATTATTAAGAATGAAAGGGGCAATGTTGAATAATCTAAGAGTCGCAAGCCTGAGACAATTTTATGTGTCTACAATTATGAATATCAACATGTAGATAGTAAAACCTAGATCAATATTTTACATAAATTATAGATGTAGTTTTTACATATCTTATAATGAGTTAATGAGTGTGTTCTTAGATATCTATTTTTAATTCTTAATGTCTTTTTCTCATTATATTTAATAATAGTTTCATTTTTTAGACTTCTCATTATTAATGTATAACACTTTTAAATTTAATGAGGGTAGCAAATAAATTGATAATTATAATTATAAAAGATCTAGCATATGATAATTCCTTCTAAAATTAAATATTAAGAAAGAGACTATATTATTGATGATTACAATTTAATTGAAATTATATTATAAAATATTTTTTAATTTATAAAATAATAATAACTTTTTATTTTATATTAATTTTTTTATAAATAAATTTAATAAACATATATATTTAATAATATTATTCATAAGAATAAATATTATAAATATAAAAAGAAGTTTCAAATGAAGATAAAAGTTCTAATATAAAAATAAAAATAAAGATTTTGTTATATAAGTTTGTAGGAAGATGTCCTCCATCATTCAATACTAATTATACATTCATAAATTATTTAACCATTTAATATAATTTTATGTATATTAAATTTATTTTAATAATTTAAGAATTCACATTAAAATCGCCTAAGCTTTTCCTAATCACAATTGTAAAGCTAAGGATGTGAATATAGGGAAGAATTAATGCTCCATTTTCAAATAGTAACTTTTAGATAGGGGGTCTCCAATATAGTGCATCTTATTTGCTTTATCCAATAATAATAATTACGAAATTAGAACATAGGAATCATACAAATTTCTCGTAATCACAATAAGTAAGGCAGGAAATCTCAAATCTAAATTAAATTTCTTATGCCATGCTCACCTTTATATACATTTCAATCACTCTATTCTCAAACTCATCCTTGTTTCTATTCATGCCGCTCCTACATGGTTTAGGGGCAGAAAAAAATTGAGAAAAATGGAGAAAGGAACAACTAACCAAGAAATTGTTATTTTTGGTAAGAGAACTCGAGTACAAAGAGAAAATAGAGGGTGTGTTTCTGATGAGCATGAAAAAGAGAAAGGAGCCAAGAGGACATACACTAAATCTCTAATGTTCAAAATTCGTTGGAGACTGATTTGCATATGAGTTTTCTTCGAGCAATGCAACAGCTTGTAGTCTTCAATTCTTTTATTATCCTTCTAGCTTGCTATTGATCTATTTTTTTTTAATAATATAAATTTATCTCATTCATATTGAATCTCGTCCATCTATATATATATATATATATTTTTGAATCCTAGAGTTATTATAATGTTTGTATTCTATTTGTAGGGGCACCCCCCAAGCAATTGGTAAAGCTTATGGGTGTTCAAGGGCTTACTTTTTCTCAACTAAAAAGCTATTTGCAAGTACTGTTAAATTATTTTTAATTGTCCAATATTTTTTATTAGAGATTTTATTTTTCTGATTGTAATTTTTATTTTTTTTTGGGTACAAATGCAGGGAAACACCATCAAGCTTGGTAAGAATGAACAAGGTATGTTTCACATCCTAACCTATCTTGGAGATAGCTTACATTTCTAAATATGTGTAAAAATAATTGCTTTTTACTATTGACAATTATAAAATGAAGAGCCATTTAACATAAAGGTAATTTTAAATGTATATTAATAAAAAGAAAGAATTTGAAATGTAATGTGATTCAGATCTATTGTTAGAGATTGAACTCATATCAGCTGATATCATTATATCAATATGTTTACTTATTTCATACTTTATATTTGATTTTTTTTTGTTCTCCAGAAATTCATCACTTAAGAAAATATACCATTTTAGATTATTTTTTTAATTATTTGAGAGCTCAGAGAATATTGTTCAACAATAACTTGGAAATCCTTGGAATGAAAAAAGTGAAAGGAAAAAAGATTCAATGTTGATGGTTGAACATAGATCATTTCTGATGCCACATTCAAAACAAACCATTACCTCCCTCCCTCAAGAAACATGCTCTACATTGCAAACTTTGAAATACAAGAGAAACACAACAACATGTTATGAATTTGTAAGAGATAAAGAAATGAAATTCTAATATATATAAATTTGTCCATTTCTCTTTTCATTTGCTTCATAATAAATCGTTAGTTTTTATTTGTTTTTGATAAATGCAAGAATATAGATTGCAACTTCAAAAGCCGAGATGCAAGCTCCCTCAATCAAATGTAGGTTTATTACTTGAAGGTAGAGAGAAGTCACAAGTGATAACTTTAAACAAGCTTCCGAATGAAGGTGATTGCACGTTGTTCTCAAAGAGTAAATATGAAAAGAATCTGGGATGGCAAAAATTTATGAGCAGTGTAGATGACAAGGCACCATTTTCTCAAATTGCATTGGACTTGACACTCTAGTCTAAATATTTTCTATTGAAAACAAGTGCTGCAATGCAGATTTAGTCCCTGCAAGCTAGCAATAGCAACCATTATACAGCATAAAAGACAAGCATACAGAAAATAAAAAAGAAAGGAGGACTAAATGCTTACTGTATGGAACTTTAAGATTTAGTCCCTCTAGCTTGCTATTGATCTAGTTTCTAAACCATTTCAATAGAAAATATTTCAAAGGAACTTTAAGATTCGCAATAAAATAATTTCTAATTTTGTGCATTAACATTAGGTTTTGAATCGACTAAGCATTTAATATAGAAGTTTCTCCCAACCGATTAAACTCAGCATTTAAAACAGAATCTTCTTCCACGGACGTTCAGTCTATTTTCCACGCATGTGCTTTGAATATACAGAATTGCAGATGGTTCTGAGACCTCTATAAATAGAGGCACTTGTAATCGATTAAGCAATGAATAAAATTTGCCTTTCTTTTTATTTGTCTTCTCTGCCTTCACTTTCCAGAGGATGAACTGCGTTATGTTCTCTCTCAGTTATCTACACGAAAATAATCTTCAAGTGATCTATGTTTAGGGCAATGTCTATCCAGTCACCAGGGTTCATTTTGACTGTATTTATTAATTAATTGAAAATAAAAAACGCATTGTATTCTAATTTTCAATAAATTAATAAATATGGTCAAATGTACAGTCTGATGGCTGCATAGACAATTCATATGTTTGACATCTGATAAAAGTTTGGCATACATATTTGCGGTGGTGTTACCATTTTACTTAGATCTGCTCCTTCCCTGTTGGATGGTTTTCACTTGAATCTCACTCATTAATGATATTGAATATTCTGATCCTGAATTTATCTGCGGCCTGAATGGACTCTTGTTTTTTAACAATACGACCTGTCAAAATATAGAAGTTTAATTGACATAAATACTTGAATTAAAAATGTGAAAACTCGCATAATCGCATTAGTAACGCCACACTAAAAAGCCTCTACATTTGGCAGGTTTATGATCTAAAGTGATAGTTTGTATTTAATTAGCGTCCCCTTGGGAAACACAAAAACGTTCCCCAGCTTTCACTTTTTGAGAAAAAAAGGCTGTTGGAACTATCCACGAAACCTGAAGTACTTTTCCTTCCAATATGTGAACCATTTCAGTGGCTCTGGGGTGTGTATGAGGGGGCACTTTTCCTTCCAATACCGTTGTAGCAATCGCACCCACGCTGAACGGGTTCCCTGATGCGTTCAAAGCCGATGTGGTGAAGTGCTTTGCAGAGGTCTCACTCGGGCTCAAACAAGGAAACCCATTTATGATAACTGCAGAGGACTTGGTATCGGTTACACAGAAATCTGCTACGCATCTGGATCCACCGTTCATACAATGGTGCGATTATATTTCCTCAACATTCCTTCTGTACCTTTTTTTTTTGCCGTGGTTTTGATATCACTGTGAGGTCTAGGATCCAATACAGAAATGATAATAGAGAATTGCATTTCAAATGATACAAATAATTATATAAAACATATTATTATGAAGAATTTGTATAAGAATTGTATTCCAGTGAATTTGTATTGGCTTCTATAACTATTCATGTCGATAATTAACTCTAAATCAATTACGTGGAAGAAAGTTATCAAACTGAAAATATATTATTAAATACAAACCATCCCTTTAGATCATAAACCTGCCAAATGTATTTAGTGGGGCCTTACAGATGCAAGTTTTCACATTTTTAATTCTAGTATTTATCTCATAAAAACTTCTATAATGTGACTCGTCATAGAGGAAGAAAAATGTCCATGTGAACTGGTGATAAATTCAGGATCAGAATGTTCAATATCATGAATGAATGAGATTCAAGTGAACACCATCCAATAGGGAAGGAGCGGATCTAAGAAAAATAAGAACACCGTCGCAAACGTGGATGCCAAACTTTGATCAGATGGAAAACATTGAACACCTAGGAGATTATTTTCCTGAAGGTGACTGACAGAGAATATAACCCATCAATAGTGAAAAAGGAATCGTTGACACTTGTCTTTATGTTTCCATTTCAAAACAATTCTAGAGAAAAAAACTTAAAAGTACATTGTTAAGCATAAAGTCTGTCGTATGGGTTGTAATGGGCTTCACATTACAACTCATTTGCATTCTATGTTACTGCACAGAATTAGAAATTATTTGATTTTGAATGTCAAAGTTCCTTTGAATTTGTCCTAATTAAGTCTACGAGACGTTTAACAGTTGAAATGCAAAAGCAAATCTGCAGTAACTGTTTTTTATTACAATTAACATGGGAGTGCTAAAATCAAAAT
>VDFB02177840.1:0-38411 GCA_007258455.2 Sequoia sempervirens | reverse complement strand
GAGCCACCAAAAACAATAGTGAACACATTTATAAATGTGTCGCTTTACACCTTGAAAAACGCAATAGGGTAACCCAAACATGTTATAATAACCCAAACATGTTATGCTCTGATAAAAGTGCCAATTTTTATTTGCAAATGTGCTACATCGGGTTACAAAAGCATCAATCCATGGATCAACATATTTGTTTTCCTACCTTTAGCTATCAATTTGAAAGCCTAAAACTACATGCAAGCAAAAATTAGCTTGGTATATATTGGGGCCTCGCTCTCGCTGGTCTTTGGAATTGTCAGAATTTGTTTGCTCGGTGCGCAACATGAGGTATGAGGGCCATCTCGAGAAGGTGTTGATGAAAACTAAGTGCTCATAGCTCTAAAAACCTATAACTCAAAGTGTGCAAATGAGGATAATTTGAGCCCAAGTGCATATATATAACCCCCAAACCTTTCTAACTCATTTTTCAAGCTTGGCTATTAATCTTGATCACTTTTTAGGACCCCTAGGGTCTATTTTTTCGTCCTCTTCTCATTGGAACCGGTCTTGAAGTCTTGTTGTGAGCCCAACCCAAAAAATAATTTTTTGGTTGACTTCCCAATGAGGTAGGCTAATGTTCTACTATCCTTTTGACGTCCATTGGGGCATAATGGGGCATCCAATTTTTAAAATATTTAATTTGAGCAACAATTGTCTTTAAAACAACAGAACAAGTACATTATATCAAAGAGGGGAAAAATGTAGACATGCAAACATTCTTGAATGTATCACACATCCACTTACATTGCATTTTTATCATTTTCATCAGTATTTTCTCATTTCTATCATTTTCCTCACTTTCATGACTAACCATGCATTTTCATCACTTTCTCATCATTCCACACCATATTTGTCATTTTCGTCACTTTTTATCATTTTTCATCATTTTCTATCAAAATCGCCTTATTTCCTCTATTAATTAAATAATTTTGAAATATTTAATTACTTCATCATTTTTCACCAATTTTCCTCTATCACCCCTAATTAAATAATTTTGATAATATTTAATTAGAAAAAAATAATTTTCTTCTATATTCCATAATTAATATTTTTTAATTATTTAATTATCTAATTTGCTTCCCTCCACTTGCACATGGAATATTCTTTTTCAAAAAGGAATATTCTTTTCCTCACATAATTAAATAATTTCAATTATTTAATTAATCTTTAAATTTTCCCTCTCAAAAGCATATTCGAAGGAATATTCTTTTTCAAAAATATCTCAACCAATTCCCTAAAATTGAGGAGATAATTTGAGTTTCAATTAATCTCCACAATTGATCTTCAAGATTCAACTTGAACCATTGATCTCAAGATCTAATCTGCACCCTTGATCTGATTTTTGAAAATCTATAAAATAATCCATCTTCCTCCATTTCAAATCACCTAGAAGCATTGTGAGCATTTGACCATTAATTTTGAGCATTGAATCATATCATAATTGTGTCATTTTATGCATCTTTTAGGTCAATTGAAGATTTTGCAACCATGGGAGCTAAGTTTTGAATAATCCAACTTATCTCCAACACAATTCAAAATAGAATGTTAGGTTTGCACATATTGAATTTTGATTTTGATTGTTAATTTTCATGTTAATTACCATTTTTCAAGTTGTAGCATTCAATTTCATTTGTTAGTGGGTTTTGATCAATCTTTCTTATGTGGGTTTTTGATATTTCTAACCCTAATTATGTTAATTATGCTTTTAATTGATTTTGCACTAAACCCATTACACAAGATGGATGATGATTCCAAATGCAAATTTGAAATAGGACAAAAAAATGCAAACATAGATAGTAAAGTGGCATAACCTTGCACCTATATTTATCATGCAAGATAATAAAAACATAGAGAAATAATATACATACAACTTCATTAATTGAATGAATGATTAATTACAATGCTTGCATCAGTTACATGGTAAAAATTATCCTTGTTCAATTAATTATTTATAGTGCAAATATCGATAACATTAATAATTTACAATTGCATCAATTCATTATTTATTTATTCAATTAATAATTTATAATGCAATTATGGATAAACATTGGTAAAAAATATTTATATTAACCAAAAAGCCATATAAGCATACAACATTATATGTTGATAAAAGTATAATATATACAAGAAAGCTATATAGGCTTACAAAAAACCATATGAACATACAATATCACATATCTATAATACAAAATATATGTTCAAATACGCCATATAGGCACATAACAAAGGACCCTAATGTAGTCATTCCATTTAGGGGAAGGAAATATATCACGAGCTACCTTTGACTGTCGAGTGGATGGAGATGCATACGATGGTGGTATCTTTCAAACTCATTCACTTGCCCTCCTATCTAAACTTTCCTAGAACTGCACCTAATACAATAAAAAATATAGATAATGATATATAGAAATTGAATTATAGAATGATATATAATAGAATAATCAATTATTGCATACAAATAATTGATATCTTCGCCCATAATAGGGTCACACTCATGATTTAGAGTTGAAAAAACTTGTGGCAACAATCAAAATAAAAATTAAACTACAAATAAATGCCATTTTATAATTCAATAATAGACATATAAAACAACAAATATAATGTGAAATTTACTAATTTGCCTCATACCTTTGTTAAAGGCATCAAACTTGCTACTATTGCAGCAACACCATGCTCCATTGTGGTATGAACATCAAGAAGAGTATTTGTTTGCATCATCTAAACATAAAAAACCATTATTCAATTTCCAAAACTACCTAACAATATTTTACAACACCATTAATGAATAAAAATAGACAAGGTTACCTATGTGAAAGTTTGATGAACACCTCAACTTCTAGTTATTGATATCGAAGGCCAAAAATTAACCCATTCAACATCCAAAGTGAGTTATAAGAATACCATTCATATACTATTCAAATATTCAAATGTAATATTTATAATTATTTACTAGTTACATACCTTTGCACTTGACACTGTCATGTAATAGGGAGATGGAGGAACACTTCAAGTAGGGCGAATACTATGATCCTAAAATTTCATTATAGTCATTCTAATAATTTAGTTAATCATACATTTCAAAATAAAATATAATAAATTAAATTAAACAAACTTGTTAAAATTTACCTGACTATTATAGTTGAATATTTCACTTAACATCTATGCTTGTTTCATGAACATTTGATCTATTACAAATGTATCCTAGGTAAATGCATCCTGACTATCCTCAGGATCATAAATAGAAAGAGACCCCACTAGGGAAACATACATAAGGTGTAACTTGGAACTTGGAAGAATCACCCATATCGCCATCTACTAGAGGCATAATATGTTGTATATGAGCTTGAGTGAGTGAGCTAATGGACTTTAAGGTCTTCACCTCAACACCCTCCTTCATAATGGAAGGGATAGCCACATTCTCTAACATTGGTCTAGCCAATGGTCTCTATTCTTGGTTTGGGTCAAGTTTTTACCTCCATATATCTTATACAAAGCCCCCACCTCTACCTTGGAACTCCCACATGTCAAAGTAATTTGGGATTTGATTGAGGACAAACTCATAATAGATTTTACTCAAAAAGTATTATGGTACCTCATAGTTATTGTATGAAGGATCCAATGTAAAAATTTCTACCACCTATGCCAAAAATTATTCTTTATCCCTTGGTGGTGGCACCAATAGAAAGAGAACCTTTTGCATGCACCGTGTAAGGTTTGATTGGTTCATGGGTCTATGAAGAGTGCACACAAGTCAATTTTTGTTTTATTTAACTTGTTCATATAATTGTTTATTTGCATAAAATTGTTTTTTTTTCCCTAGTGTCAGACCAACTATTTATTTCCCACTCAATGATTCTATAGGAGAGACAATGGATTGTAGTGATTCAACAAGAGTAGTACATTGGGAGTTTGTTCTTGTAGGGTCTTTCAACCTTGCAACTAACTTCTCAAGTTCTTTTATATTATTTTCTATTTTCCTTAATATGTTTTTGTTGTGTTCCTAGAGGATGACAAGGAATTGTAGGTGTTTTTTGTGGTTAATTTTGTTATCCTCAAATCCAGCTATGCCAGATTCATGGGATAACCCCCTATGAAACTTGTCTGTTTTGTAGTTATGTGTACTTCAAGCACGCAAAATGAGGCAAAATTTTGATTGACCTCACTGTGTGGTCCTAAACCTCAAATCATCCGTTTGAGGGTCTTCTTTCGTTCGTCTTTTGAAATACCTTCGAAATGAGTATTTTTGTCAGTTCCCACTTCTTGGGAGTTAGTCAAATTTTGGCTCATGTCGGAGTGCTAATTTTTAGCGCTCCTACATGAACCTTTAAGTTAGATTTTTAACTCCAATGTTGGAGCGGTGATTTTCACCGCTCCTACACCTTGGGTTCACTTTTGCACAAGCAGTGAACATCACCACTTGTGCATCTTTCTTTCATTTAAGTCTTCTTCATGCACAAGTAGTGATTTTCACCGCCAGTGCATATTTCACGTTTTCCCTCCAATACTTGGTGCCATCATTAATGCGCTACTTGAGTTCATTAATGACCTTTTTAAAGACTTTTAAAGTGATTTTAGGTTAATCTAACCTCATTTGTTTTCAACTTCCTTCCTTTCTCCTCGTATTGATTCTCCTTAGGCTCCCAACATGATTGGATTCGTGGATTTCGCCATATTTTCAAGCTAGGGTTTTTCCTTTTTCTTCCTGGTATGTTTTTATTATTCTCTCCTTATTTTTTTTTTATGTCTAGTATCGTTCTTTGTTTATTTTTTCATCTTTGTTCAAATGGTTTCATTTCACATCTTCTTCATCCTTCATGGTGATTAGGGATTCGTTATTTTCATTCTATTCCCTTCATTGTTGCGGTTTTTGGGTTTTTCCATGCCCTGGCTTTCTTTTCAAAATACTTGTGAAGTTTTTGATGCTACATTCATATTTTTCTCAATACAATGGTCTTCCATCTAAAACCATCTTTGTTGTATTCAATGCTGAAGGCATGAAAATCACTGCTTTGTTATCTACCTTTGGGTATGATGGCAGGTTTGAATAATTTTTGAACTCCCACCATGAAACTCAACTCAACTCTCCTAATGTTAGAGCGATAAAATTTACCACTCAAACATCAACTATTTTTCCCTCCTTGTCCGAGCAGTGAAAAATCCCACTATTGCACATAATGATCTCCACTACCTGCAACATGTAGGAGTGGTGAAAATCACCATTCCTACATGGAGTGATCCCTTGAAATGCCAAGGTGGTAAAAAATCCTGCCTAAACATTTTATTTCAAAAAACCACAAGCAAGACTTGCTCAAGCACTAGATTTTAGCGCTTCAACCTATTTATCAAATTCAAATGCACAAGGCATGTAGGAGACGATTTCAATGCTTCTACATCCAAACATCTCACAAGATGTAGGAGCACTGATGCAGCTTCCTACACAAAAAGGCAGTTTTCACATACAAATCACCCTTGAAACAATTGCTTATGCTCAACTTTGTTCCATCGCCATGCTCCGATTTTTGTGCCTATACTCAAATGCACTGGCCTCATTGTCTTCTTGCTTCATGCTTTTACAAATATTGTATTTTTCTCCCAATATCGCTAATCCATTGCTCGCAGCCTTATCAAGTTCCTTACCGTGATCTCGGTATAAGGAGGCCTTGGTCTTGATATTTCTAGATGATGTCAAACTAAAGTTTCTCCGTTATCTTCATAAAGAAGGATGAAAGATGAAATAAAATATTAGGTTTCTTTTCTCAATAATATGTAGATCTCGTTGGATGAAATCAGTGACACTCTAAATTAGCTATCAAGACCTTAAGACAGCTTGAGAGCCATTGTTCATAGCAACTTTACATCCGTGTCCGTGATTTCCAACTTTCCCATAAACACGTAGCTCAGCCCAAGCCTTTCCGTCATACACGGCGACGAAAAAGCCAAGATGATTCCTTGAGACAATTCATGATGAGATTAGACACTAAATTCTTTGATATTATTTTCTGGGTTCCACATATGGAACAATTTACAAAGATCTCAATTCAATAGGCACATGAGGTCTATGATAGTGATCCCAACAAGGCTAAAATATTGATTAACAATCAATGGTTGAAAAATCCAAGGCCTAGTATCTCAAAATAGCCTAAAGGGCTTCCTCAGAGTGATTTCAAAGAGGATGTCAGGGATATGATTACTCTCCTGAGCAGGGTTAAATGATTGCCTGTTTCATGTAATTTTCAAGATTGGATGTATCAATACATCCACATAATTAGAAGAAAGAAAGAACATATTGATTGGGGGACTCAGATCAGTGATGAAATCCATGAATAATTGATCAATGTGCCAACCACTCTAAAATTTTATATGACTTCTTATCTGGTATATATTGCTACAATAATGAGGCAATTTCTAGGGTTGTCTACAAAGGGAAACATACATTTTGTACCTATGTATGAGTTCTATTATTAGTTGAAGTTGATAGAAAGTCTTCATCATTTTAGAAGAGACACAGATGCCTTCTTTGTACCCTTGTTCACTTTTGATCTGACTCTTGAAAAGAATAGAGTATCAGATGAAGCCTACAAAGTGGTTAGTAAGGTTGGTTGTATCTTTTTGTAATTTCTAACTTTCACCTACATGAGAGTTAGTTGCTTTACTGGGTGTCCATACATGTTTCCTAGATATCCCTAAGATAAGTGGATACTAATGGAGCTTTGTGTAGATAGTTGATCTCAGTTTACAAGGAATGCCAAAGAATACACAAGCCAGGTTTTAGGTTTCCACTAACAATTGGGAGGTATACCATTCACAGTGTACAAAAAGGAAAGTCAATCTATACGAAGATGCAAGTCATGACTATTAGAACATATAAATATAGATTTGACTTTGACTACCGAGATGTGAAGAGGAAATTTAAGAAGGATCACCGACATGTCTACCATTTTGAAGACATATGGGCGGACTGCAAAGATGAAGAAGACATTCACAAAATGGATTTTTGCAGGCTGATAGTAGAGTAGATTAGAGATCTTGGTGTAGCTGATCTACCATAGGATTTCAAAGATCCTGGTGACATCATGAACTCTGCTTATGAGAAGATGAGATTGCTAGGAGACCCTTACCTCCAATACAATGGTCCAAAAAGGAAAGTGTCTCTATTAGAGAGAGGATTTCTCCCATATTACACAACACAACATAATGGTTGCATAAACATGGTTTCCAAATGAAATCTTTCAAGACCGAATCAAAAGAGAAGCACTTTTGAGCGTAAAACCATCCAACGACAGGGAAATCCTCTCAAAAACAAATAAGTGAAGCTCTTCTTCCCAAAGAGGTCCTAGAATCAAGTTCACCATTGGTAAGAAAGTTACATAGGCTATTGAAGAATAGGAGGCAACAAAATTTGAGCCTACACATGTAGAAGGAAAAGAGCTTACTTCTGAGGAACAAACATCCGAAGAAGAAGGAAACAAAAGCGAAGAATCTGAAGATGAAGAAGAGTCTGCAGAAGAAGAAGAGTCTGCAGAAGAGGAAGAGTCCAAAAAAAATGGAGGAAAAGAAGGTAATGAGGAGGAACTTGGGCATGATGATGGACATCAACTATCTCCTCATGAGAATATTGTTGAAGATCTTCCCCAAATGTCATCGCCTATTACTTCAAATGTTCCTCATACACCTCCCAATCCTAACACTCCTCCACCTCCTCTTCCTACTTCACCTCCTCCCACATCTACCATACATGCAAAGGGAAATTTATTTCCTTGCATATCAATCGCCCTCGAGACCTCCTAAGCGCTTCAAAACCTGTACAAACTGCTGATGTCTTTGTCAAGATCTCCTCATCCATCCCAAAGTTTGTCAATTCATATCTTTAATATTTCTTCAAGTCAACCGACAGGATTCATGAATGATCTTTAAAACAACCTGCTCTGCATTCCATCGAGCAATCACACAAATACCGGCCCCGATTGTTATAATACCAATAACTCATATGGATACAACATAAGAGTTGATGGGTGAAAACAGTTATTACTCCTCCTTCCTCCCTTCCTCCTTGGCCGATCTCTCAAGTATTGAAGTGAAAAAAAAATTATCTCCCCAGTTGAGCTTGATATTAAAGAGATAGCTCCTCCAAAAGCCAAGGGGAAGAAAAAGGAGAAAGTTCATTCAAGGCTTCATGTTGAAAAAATTGTTCACAAGTTTGTAGAGATTGGTCTACTCCTGACAAGAAGAAGGCGATGTGAAACATGGAGGACTACACGTCACGAGATTCAGCCATTAAAGAATAAAATGTTAAGAATATAACAAGTGGTCCTAGATGCACTAGGAAAGAAGGGTTGATAAGATGGAATAGGCTGTGAATATGTGCCAAGGAGGTTTTCAAGCATTATGCTTATTTTGAGGAACCTTTGCATGCTCTGGTAGGGAACAACTGGAAAATAGTGAAGCCTTCAGGAACCACGGCATAAAAGGTAGAGAAGTTTTCTCCAAAGGTGGCAGTGTTGGCATGATTTCATTGATGAAATGATAGAACATGGTTCACAAGTCATAGCTGCTGCAGATGAGAAGACCACTTAGATAGCCAAGCTAAAATTAGAGCTTGATAAAGAAGAAAACATACTTTTCCAAGAGTAAAAATAAATGGAGAGATGTCTCTCATTTTGGTCACGAATGAAAGAGAAAAAGCTGAGTAAGTTGGTGGAAGTTGGGGTAATTCCTGACAAAGAGAAGTATGTAGAGGTAAGAGAATCTCTCAAGCATCACATTCAAGTGATCAAATCTCTTATTGAAGATATCCACCATGTACAAGAAGATGTCGAAGGACATTGTGCTATCCTAGTAAATGGAATTGAGGAGTTATCAGGTAAGCTCCTTGATGAAAATCATACTTTCCTCCTGGTCAGTGGACTTTCTTAGATCTACAAGGAAGCCATCATGAAGCAAGTGGAGGATGCCAAATTTTTGAAGGCTTCCATGCACACCATATGTGATATACAACTTTCTCTTGATTTTATCATAACACATATAGAAAGATGTAAGAAAATCTACTCATCTGCAAGAAGATCAATCACAAGAGTTCACACCATTGTGGATTACACAGTTGGTCCAAATGAGGCATTCGTGTTGGAGACAAAGAAGAAATATGAAGAATTCCATGCCCAATACAAGGAACCATGAAGAATTATTTTCATCTCCAGTGTTAGATAGTTTTTAGCTTTCATTTATGCATTTTGTAAATAGTTCTCGA
This sequence comes from Sequoia sempervirens, assembly GCA_007258455.2. Lineage (NCBI taxonomy): Eukaryota > Viridiplantae > Streptophyta > Pinopsida > Cupressales > Cupressaceae > Sequoia > Sequoia sempervirens. The sequence goes on along the minus strand of VDFB02177840.1, from coordinate 29,134 downwards.
CATCTTACATGCCATTTTCCAAGATAATACAAAAAACAGCTTCTAAAAAATGATAACATTTTTAATAAGTTTACTTAATAGTGACATGTTTTCCTAAATTTGTTCACTAAACTTCTAGATTTGCTCATCTATTTTTCCTAGGATTTTCTCTCTTCTAGTAAATATGAGGACTTTTCTTGTAATCTTTATCTTTATCTTTTGTAAATAAAGTATGCACCATTTTGGAGAAGTAACATATTTTGAAAAGTTTGTAGTTCATCTAGGAATCTATTTTGATCAATGGAAGAAGTGAGTTAAAGAATATCAAATTTGTAAGTGGAATCGATTATCTTTGGATTTGATTGAGATTACAGCCAAGTTAATGATTGAGACCTGAAGGGCTTGAGTAAATCCTCACAAACCGAAAGTTAGCAATTTCTTTATTTGAATTTATGACATGATTAATGTTAGCAGAATTTCATGTTACCTTTTAGCTTGTATTTATTCATGTTGTTCTTGGATCTATCGTCTAGAAGACTTTGTGCTTCTAATACAACAGTGGTTACATATCTCAAAGGATTCATTGGTGAAAGCTACCAAACGACTTTGTGCCTTCGTGAGTTTTCTTGTTTTATCATTTATTGTTATCATGCTGGTATTCTTAGTCTTTGCTTTGACAAGATAAGAATATTGGAATTACTACTTTGTTTTTAGTTTGAAGTTGTATCGAATCAGGAATGTAAAACTGTGAAGCATTGTAAAATATATTCTTTGAAAAAAGAGAGAATTATGAATGTGACACACTCCCATCTCTTAATTGTAGTGTACATCATTGTGAATACTTAATTAGTTTTACTTAGTTTCAATAAGTAGTAAAGTAGCCAAGCTTCCCTTTGAGAGAGGAGATACAGACCCTCACACAACATATTGAAACTGCTTGTATTTAGTTAAAGTGATTACATAATTTTCACCAAATAAATTTTCAGGAGGGCTTTTCATGAAGAGGGTAGAATCAATATTTTGGAAATATCAGTGAATGATCAAACAAAATAAAAAACTAATTCAATCTACCTATTTAATCCAAATTTGGCACTAAAAAGATAAAAATACTTGCTTCTTTTACCACCACAGTGTCTTTGCGGCATATTTTTTATGATTTGTAAAATATTCAGATGAAAAATAAGGTTTGCAATAATGTGATTGCACTAGGAAGGATGCATAGGTTGCAGGTTTGACAAGAAAATAAAAATGAAATGTGATTTTCTATTTTTTGGTAAAGAAGACCATAATGTGAGAACATTATAATATGCTCATGTTATGCTCTCATAGGGGCCAAAAAGTGGGTTGGCCACTTTTTGGTCCCCCATCTTGGTGCACATGCCCCTATATGAAGCTACCCTCAAGAATTCAGAGGATTTTCATCTTTCAAACTTTAGAAAGACAATAGATTTTCATTCATTGATCTCTAGAACCTAATGATTTTCATCCTTAGATCAGATCTAATAGATGATCACAAGTACTCAACTATGTAATTTTAGGGTAAGGATTTATTTGATTGAATGATAAAAATTCAAAGTGATGGAGATACCTATATAAAATAGAGATTGAAGGTCTAGTGTGGGGCCTATAAGGAGTAATAATCATTTAAATTTTTTACTCCATATTATTACATTCATTTGAGGCCCTTAATTATATTCATGGTTGTGTATGGTGGTTGGCAAGGCTTTTAATTTGAATACATGGGTCTATGGATTCACATGATAAAGGATGCATTTGCAAGAGGGACTAGGGGTCCAAGCATTCACATGCTAAGAGTTGTGATGAAGGTAAATATGGTCTCCTCAATTGTGTATCTTATCTACCTTCTTTTTCTTAATTACCCTATGAATCATGCCAAATTAATGTGTGCTTGAGAAAATTATTAATTATTTAAATTTAAATTAATTAAATTTTATTTAATTAATGAGAGTTAAACAGTATCATTTCTATGAAAGAAGTATGTTTTTGAAATAGTGTGTGGTAGAAAAATGTTTAAAGAACTAAAAAGGTTGCAAACTCAAGAAAAGCAATACCACCTAGTCCTCATTGACCCTAGAGAAAAATGTTCACTTAATTTTTTTTATGTTTAATCCCAAACTATTGGTAAGGATAACAAATCTTGTCCACTCTCTAGTCCATTAAATTCAAAGATGATCCCTTTCTTATAAAGGAATCCTATTGAGAGTTGTGATTGATGACACTCTCCTCATGCATGCTTCAAAGAATTGATGTTTTATTTATTTCTATAAAAAATTCATTTACATATATTTAATTGATAAATTTAGTTAAAATCCAACAATGGGTTCAATGCCTTAAAGCACCACTACATTTTAGGGTCTAAAAGTAGTTAGATATTAAATATAGTGGTTGCTCTTTTATATATTAACAGTGTCATTTAATGTAGACACCTAAAATTATCTACTCACATCAGACATTTGAATTCGCCTTTTAATATCATTTTCCTCATTATCCCCTAATTCCTCAATTTTAATTAAATAATTTTTATTTATTTGATTAAATTTATTGTATTAACGTTATTTGATTAATTCATCATTTTTCATCATTTCCTTCTAATTTCCTCTTAATTAAATAATTTTGAAATTTTGAATTGAATTCATTTTCCCTCTTTCCTCCTTAATCAAATAATTTTGAATTATTTAATTAAATTCTAATTTTCTTCAATACCACGTAATGAAATAATTAAACATCAGAATTAATCAAATAATTTTGAATTATTTAATTTAATTCACTAATTTATCTCCAACTTGCACAAAGAATATTCCTTTTTCAAAAAAAGAATATTCCTTTTTCAAAAAAAAAGAATATTTCTTTTTTCAAAATATCTTCCCTCCAAAATATCTAAATAACATATTCCCTCCAAAAGGAATATTTAATAATTTAAATTCAAATTTCAAAATATCTTTCCCTCTAAAATATATTTAGCCTATTTTCCTTGAAATTGGGGCTATTTTGGGCTCTCATTCATTTTCATCCCTTGATCTCCTTGATTCACTCTTAGTCATTGATCTTCATCTTCAGTATACACTATTTATTAGATGTCTGAAAATATATACAATAAGTCATTTCTTCATAAAAATGATTAACAATCTTCATGAGCTTGAACATTCATCATTATTGAGCAATTTGAGCATCAATTGTGAGTCACATTCATCATCAAAGATTTTGCAACATGGGTTATGAATAATTTGAGCAATCCACATCATAAACTGTCATAATTCCACAATGGGATTGTAAGGTTTGCATGATTCTTTGGTTTAATTGCATTTGAATTGGTTTTCATAGCTTTTAGTTTGAATCTTTGAAGCATTGACATTTTAGTTTCATTGAGTATGGGTGTAATTGATCTTTATTTTGTAACGCCCCGCCAAAGAACCCTAGAGGACAACACAACTAACTACATTAATGGTACAATTTTTTTTTTAAAGTACAATAACAAGAAATGTAAATGAAATATAAAGATAACACATAAGCTAAACCATGTCATCTAAGGTTCTATGATTGCATTACTAAAATTCTATTAACATGACCTAAACATACATCAAGGATTAACTAACAATAAGAGTTCATTTTTAAATGCATTGCATTAAATAAATAAGCAACATAAATTCTGCACATACCATCAAATAAATAATCATCAAGGATCATATATAAAGAACCAATAAGTACATATACAAATTCCCTTATGTGAGGGTACAACATAACTGCTACATCTTACATTGTTACAAGCTTACATCAATGTTTCCCTGAATACAACGGGAAGAATACATCAAGATTACATTACAAGATACAAATGATATACAAGTTCAATACATAACATAAACAACTCTCTCTCAAACTAGTACAAGATTCAGAATCTGCTACATAAGGTATAACCTCCACGCTCACAAACAATAGCAAGGGAAACCCAATGGAGGAAAAAGCATAATCCACCCGACCATGTGGAACCCTAAGGTCCACCCCCCATGCTAGAAGATAATAATAAGGTCCCACCACAAAATAGTCAAGAAGACAGAAGGCTAACACAAAAGTACTAAACATGGCTCCAACATAACAAAGTACAACATGACATCACACAACAAGGACACCGTTTCTAGAGGCATGCAACAACAAAGGGGAACACAAGACTAGGGAATGCTAGATTGCAATAGGGAAGAGTATCATCACATGGTACTAGCATGGGTTGTCCAACATTCCTCTCACTAGGACTTGCCCCCCATCTATGGTTGTCTAACATTCCCCACACTAGGACTCGGCCCCATAGGGTGACACATGCAAAACCAACATTCCTTTCATGAGGACAAGGAAGTTGATCTTGCCAACCAAGCCTTCTCACCCCATCCTTAGCCTAAACAAGCACTACAGGCATGGGTGAGGATTCCATTATCTTATTTATGTGAAAATTACCCATTCCCCCCAATTCATTTTTAGGTTATCACTAGATTAAGAACTCTCCAATGGGTTGTCCAGGTCACCATTTTGGGATTCGGCCCCCATTGAGAGCCACTCCCCCTACTTGCAACTAGAATACCCAATACATCAAACATGGTAAAGCCATCTTGCACACTAAACAAAACAACAAAAAACACATATCCAGAGCAAGACATGAACCATCTTTCTCACAAATCACAACCATAATAACAAGTCAATAGTGCAAGGCTAAGAACCCTTATGTACACAATTCAAGTATAAAAATCAACCACTTTCAAAATGACATAATCATGAAACCAATACTCAAAATATTTTCCCCAAGCCTCTGGAAGTCTCTCAATAACCACTTGGCACAAAAAGCTCCCTCCATAAAACAATAACCAAAATCAACTCAATATCAAATTCAACCACGGTAATCAAAAGTAAAATCAACCAACAGTGCATCCAAGGGAGACATGATTTGCACATTTTCTAAACAAGCAAATAAAATTACAGCCACAAATACATTATTTCCACCATTCAAATACATTATACAATACAAGCAATCAATCCAACCATGCTACCATGTAATGAACATTATTCTCACATTACTTAACCACTTAATCAAATTAAAAGATTATATACTACAAATAATGATATTTTAAAATAACTCTATCATGAACGAAACAATCATTTTGAAACCCTAGGTAATATTAAAATTTTAACTATAATAAATTGCTTATCTTACATAACAAATTCTATCAAATATCTGATATCCTTTTGCTAACTAGATAACATAAAGTATTCTAAATCATGTAAAAATTAATCTAAATCATTTACCGAATCTATAATCATTCAATTATTTATATAAACAAACAATTCAATTCAGTTAATTATCTACTCAATTCACTTATCTGTAACAATTAAATATCCAATTTACCCACAACTATCCAATTTGAAATTCTCTTATAACACATTACATTCATACTTGATATTACCTTTCCCTTCTATAACTAAGTGGGTCAACTTATTTCTTTTAAGTCTATGACATTTAAGATTAGATATTTATCATTCTAATGTTATTATCTCAAGAATAATCTGACAATATTGAACTCGAAATCATAATTTAAGAATGTATCTATTATCATAATTATATTTGCAATTCAGATTTAATTATTATTTAATTAATCTTTTATTTATTCACATAAATCAACTCATAAAAATAATCATGTGAATATCAATTACTATATATAGAAAGGGAGTGAATAATATAATATTATTTCCTTTCTTTACACAAACTAAATACCTTATCGCACCATGCACCATTTAAGAAGTGAGTCCATGCCTATATAATATTTACTTATTATATTAATTGTATACTTCTAAGCAATTTTACTATCCCCACTAAGTAATTTTACTATACTTACTAACACCTATTGTTTTCACCTATCGTACCACTTCCAACTTATTATTTACTATCTTCAATGTGTATATATATATATATATATATATATCAAATCTTCCATAATGAAATTTTGAAATGAAAGATTTTAATGACGTCCACGAGACTAAACAGTCTATGGGACCAAGACCAACAACTTAGTTTGTCTCAAAACTCTTCTCCAAATCAGGTCTCCTGCTATTAATTTTGACTAGGAGGTTGGTCATCTGATTCAACTTATCCTCCTCAAATAATTGTTGCATATTGTCCACATCTGAAATATTTGCGTATTGGTTACAGATATATTAAAATGGGTGCAAATTTCATAATAGTGGTTTACACCGAGAGAAACAAATTTTAGCTGAAATCACATATTTTTAGAAAATATAACGATTTAAGCCTTAAAAAGTTCCATTTTGAGGATTCCAATTGAAGAGGGTTTGATCAAATCACCTTAGATCAAACCCCCTTTGATAGAACCTCGCTAGTTTTAAACCATACCTATAAATGCATCTCCTTTACACCTATCAAAATGTTGATAAAAAAACACTTTTGATTTAGCTTTTGGGGGATCAAATGAATTCATTTAAAATTTATTTCAAATGATTATGGTATTCCTTAGAACAAGCTATCCAATGAATATAATTTTAATATGTTTTGGTTTTGTTATGTATTTGTTTTTTAAGTTTTATTAAACATAGGCTTTTCATCGAAAATGAATTTATTTGTTCTTCACATGTGGAAAAATAGAAGATTATCAAAAAAAAAAATTGTAAAATATGAGTGCACCAGATATTGAAGTCCTTTGATCCAACAAATAAAATAAAATAAAATTTTGACATATACAAAAAAAGCTACATAATGCAATGCCACGCATGTCCAATTGTAATTTGTTTGACTTTGAAACTTGATTAAGGAAAATATATTCAGCAAAACTATCTAACCAAATGAAGCACTAGATATCGAGTTAAGCAAATCTAAATTTGAAAGAATTATAATTTTATCCTTCAAGGAAAAAAAGTTATGCTATAATGCGCTTTCACTTTTGGTGCAAATGTTGTTTTCCTCAAAAATCAATTTTCGTGGAGATGGAAAGAAGTGCAATTTGATTCCAAAATTTTTGAAAAAAAAATATTTTAGAATCTACGCACAAAAATTTGATGAGACTCTAGTTTGCAATTCATCTTCAAATTCTCACAAATAGCTACTATAGGTGCCCGAATGTGAAGATTTAGATGTACAATAATTCTTGTCCAAATGGGCTAAAAATTGTAAACCACTATGGATCAGCTATATTTTCATACGCCGTGCATTCCATGACGAAGTGCCACTCTGTCTCTACCACTCCCTTATTGCAAAATAAGCACGTTCTTTCTTCCCAAGTTTCCTTAGGCGTCTTCCACCTACTAGTCTCACATCTAAGATGGTGGGACCCCGTCCTCAATTGAGCAACAAACAGCCTCGCTATCCCTTTAATAGTTGCCCCTAAATAGGGTTTTTCACCATGTTCCTTGGCTGGGTTAAACTCTTTGATGTAATATGCTTTTTTTCGCCCGATCTGATTTGACCACATGGCAGTCCTGAATTTCTCCTTCACATAGATTTTTATTTCACTATTGGTGCTAGGACATTCATGTAATTCGATGTCCCACTTGTTCAACCACTTGATGTTTTGTTTCATCCAAGTTTTCTTTCTTCAAACTAGAATCTCCTCCATAACCGTTTTGGGCCACCGGTGGTTATCCATGTTTTCTATCCTTTTTAGATAACTTAACAACCGGGGTATCGCTGAAGCTTCCAAAGGAAAAGCCCCCGCTTCAGCTAAAAGAATTTCATAAGGAACAATGGCTTTAACTTTGAGATTGCTTGTTATTAGGTGTTTATGGATTCTTTCTATCTATCTCCAACTGCACTTTGATGTGTTGCTTCCCCACACTTCGCACCCATAAAGCACAACCGGTGTGACAAGCAAACCAAAAAGGATTTTCTTGGTTTTCCAATCCCAAAGTTCAGCTTTTCTACACCTATGCTGAAGCAAGTAATAGGCTTTCCAACCTCCCTGTATCCTTTTCGTTCTGCAAGTTTCCCAACTGAGCTTATAATGGAAGCCAATCCCAAGATATTTGTATTCTTTCACTATATCAAGTGGGCTTCCTTCAAAAAGAAAGGTATGTTGTTTAGCTTTTATATTCAATGAGTAAATCATGATTTTGGTTTTGGAGGTGTTCACTTGCATCCCAACTTCCTGACAAAAGTGTTCTAGGGCTTTTAAATGTTCTCTTAACCCATGAGTTGTTTTTGAAATTAAGATAAGATCGTCAGCATATAGAAGTAATTTCACTACATAACCTGCCAATTGGATACCATCCCCACCATCCTTGTTTAACCAAGCTTCCAACTTATCAATGTATAGCCCAAAAAGCGTGGGAGATAAAGGGCAGCCCTGCTTAACTCCAATGTCGCTGCCAAAACATTCTGACATACCTTCAATTGTTCTGATTTTAGCACTAACCTTCTCATACAACCTGTGAATAGCTGCTCTATATGCATTTGGATGCCTAATTCTTCCATCCTATACCATAATTTGTCCCTAGGCACCATGTCGAAGGCCTTCTTAAAGTCTACAAAGCAACAATAAGCTTCCTCACCCTGAGTATCCCAAATTTTCTCAATCAAGTGCCTAAGGGTGATGCAGTGATCGATGGTAGAGTGCCTGGACCTAAAACCTGCATGTCCCTTTGCTCTTTTCCCCTCATTTTCTACCCATTGGCTAATCCTACGTTCAATCATGCTCCCAAATAACTTTCCAAAGATAGAGTTGACCATAATTGTGCGGTAGTTAGATGGGTTATTGATATCACCACTTTTAAATAAAGGAATGACCACACTGGTAGTCCACTTCGTAGGAAAACCTTCCCGATTGACATTGTTGAAAATTCTTTTTATGTGAGGAGCAAGAGTTTCAATCCCCCATTTTAAAAATTCAGACTGTAGCCCATCTATGTCTTGTGCTTTGCCACTTGCTAAGTTCTTTATTCCTTGTTTAATATCATCCACATTGAATAGTTCCATTGATGTGTTAATAACAGGAGGGTAGTCTTTCTCGTGGGCCCGCTCGTAAAGAAGTCTAGCATACTCTAACCATTGGACATCTGTAATATTGTTTTCCACCTTTTTCTTTTGCTGCAGTTCCCTCCAAAAGCCTTTAGGATTATGTTTCCCAAGAGTGATTAGTTCCTTCCTTCTTTTGTTTACATACTCTATTTTTTTGGACTGCACTAATTTTTCATATTTTTTCTTATAATCTTTGTCCATACCTCTCTTCTTTAGTGATCTCTTGGCTGCCTCACATTCTTCATCATACCATGGATTTTCCGAAAAAGTGTTTGTTGTCCCCACCTTGGGATGAGACCTTTTGCATGCATTTAATGCCTTGTGTATTATTGGGATCAACAAATTGTTGTGAATTTGGACATCAACCTCTTTTGCTACTTTAGACTCCCCATTATTTTTCAAATCATGGAAATGTTGCTTAAGAGCAGCATTGAATAATTCCCTATTTTCTTGATTTATGAGGATTTTACCCTTGGGAAGGGCTTTTTTTTTGCATGTGCATAACCTATTTACTGTGTTGGCTAATTGGTGAAATGCGTAGTTTAACCCGAAGAGGTAAGTGGTCAGATTTCATCTCGATAAGGCAGTCCTCAATATCAAACTCTACCAGTCTAGAACTAAAACTCTGGGAGCAAACCACGTAGTCCACCACACTTTGACCATTATAAGTTTTGCAAGTAATACCCCCTGACCTTGGCCAATCCCTCATACCATTGCATATAACCATGCCAAATAGACTACAAAGCCCCAGTAATTTTGTCCCAAATGCGTTGATAGTTCCATTACCATCTTGAGATGTTCTTTCCCAATGGAGACCACCACCTTCCTCTAACCACAAAGGATTGTTCTCCCCTTTGGTTTCACTGCTCAACTGAAGAGATTGGTTATTAGTTGTCCTTGCATTAAAGTCACCCATTAAAACCACATCCCCAAGTGTGTTGAAAATAGAGATATCTTTTTTTAGTGATGCATACGGGTCTTCATTATCTAAATTTCATTTCTTATAAAACTTTGAATTTTTTGGAGCAAAGTAGCAAGCAACTAGACTAAAAGTTACCCCATTCTCTATTATTTGCAGCCATATGTACTATTTATTTGTGTCTTCTTTTACAAATTTAACAATTCCCTGCCACTTTTCATTTATTAGCACTGTAACCCCTCCATTGCCTTTGCCCGTTTCATTCCCTTCATTCCAAACTGAAACTTTCTTATACCCTTTGAAATCTAGTACTTTGCAGCCATCATGTTCATGTGTTTATGTAAGAATGATAATATACTTTCCTTCTGCTATGGGCCCCAATCCAGGTCCTCTTCTCCATGGATATCCTCTGCAATTCCAACTTACAACATGCAAATATTCTTGTGGGGCGCCTGATTCCTATTTCTTGTTTGAGAACCGATCACTAATTTGAGCTTTCCCATTCTTCAACCAAGCCCATTTACCTTCATTTCTTGCTGTTTTCACTTTCTCCCGTTCTTTCCTTTGTTCTTCTTGCTGCTCAAAGGTCAAATCTTCATCTAGATAAATATGTGTGCCTCTAAGTAGCCCCCTGTTTTTTAGAATCCTATTTTTATCTTCAAAATTTCTCAAGATGACTCTTACATGTCTATCTTTTCCTCCATCTACCTTTTTTCCAATTCTATTAGCTTGCTGAATATGTCCTGTCCACTTCAACTTATATTTTAGGAAATCCCTCGTTAGAATGTTGGTTCTCTCCTTCTTCCCAAAGTCTCTCAAACCTTTAATAATAATGTTTGTAACCTTGCTTTGTTTATCTTTTTCTTCCCTTAGTTGCCTTTTAACTTGTTTTTCAATGATTCCTTTCTGCTCGTTTGATGAACTATTCACCACTTGTGACCATGATTTGGCTTCTTCTATCTGATCCCTTAACTGATTCTCTTTTGTCTCCAAATCTGCTAATGCTGATTGAATCACCTTTAACTCCATTATGTTTTCTCCTCCCTCGATTACTGATTTATTGCTTTTTGTTGTTTTTAATTGGACTAACTCTTGTTTTAGAGTGACCAATTCTTGCTGTCCCCTCTCCATGTTGACTTGTAGATTTGATATTTGTTCTTGCAGCATTTTATTGTCCTTTTCCAGCCTGTAATTTGCCTCAGTGACTATTTTAAACCTGTTGTCTTCGTATACCCCCTTTGTTTCTAGAACATCGAGCTTACTTTTTATTCTCATGAGTTCTTCTACATATAACCCTAATGACCATAATAAGGGTGAGGACGTAGGGCTGTAGAGTTTTTGAGATGCATTTTCAGCAACATTCTTGTTTGCAGTGAACTCTTTTGTATTGCCCATGTCCTCATCCAACTTGTCCATGTTTGGCTTGAGGTTCCCTATGTCACCTATTAACTTCCCAATGCTTTTGTGCTCTGCTTGGATTGTTTGCTCTTCTTTCTGGGGTAACACACTAGATATATCTGCCTTGTTGTTACCAGCTTTTGGTAGAATCAAAGTAAATTTTTTCTTTTGGTTTTGTTTCAATTTTCGTTTTTGAGCCAACCTCCGCCTTAGAATCCCATTGTATTGTTTTGCATTTACAAAGATCAGCCTTTCTTCTGCATTTGTAAGGTTCAGTATGCTTGACAAAGGCAATCTCATTAGCAAAGGTGCCAACAAGTTCACTAAACCCCCATCTTGAAAAGTGGTCCACCCGTTCGACCATTGAGGAGTGTGAGAGCTTGAAAATCTTAGACCTTCTTGACCTAGAAGATTCAAGAGGTCATTGAGTTGCACCTGAGATTTGCTTGCCATTTTATTGTTACCCACAATGCATTCTAGTGTCCCCATTTGCTTTGATATTGAGTTTGTATTCGAGGTTTGTGGTCCTCGTGCCGCGACACTCAGACATGTCATACCTAGGTTTTCCCCCATTTCCACTTATTTAACTATCATGTGTTAAATATAGTATGTGTTTGCTATGGGTTTTTAGAATATGTCGGTATGCCAGTTTTTGTCTTGTTATGAAGAAAGGAGACAAACAAACTTATAGCTTGTAAAGGAAACAAACAAAAGTAGAGAAAGCGACTGGGAGACCTGTTTGATCGCACCCCACTTTTCCACTTTGTCCTTTTTACTGGCCCCTCGGCTTCCTGCTTTGTCTTCTTTTTAGCTCCATTTTTCCACAAAAGCCCCACCTCCTCGCGGACTTTAACCGCCACTCAAGCCTCGGAAAACGAAAGGTGATGTTTGGTCGCTATTGACTTCTCAGAAGCCCTAGTGGACGCTCGTCATTATTCCAATCCCATGCGCCTTAACTCTCTTGGGTACCTCGTGAATTCGTGACAAACTTTTCATAATTTTATAAATATATAACTATATATACAAATGAATATAATTTTAGAATACAATAAATATAAGACATCAATGCCATTTTCGAATACCAACATATAATGTTTTCATTGAAATAAAAAACACAATACACAACATCAAATGTTAAAAATGGAAATAGTATCGATCTTAATCAAGATATAATCTATTTTATCAACTATGATATACATATTTATAAACAAATTTCCTTGCATAAAGGTATGCATCGCATGCCAATAGGAAGCACATTCAACGAACTCTCAAGGGAATGGAAGGCAACCAGGTGTGGTGAAGGTCAATTAGTAAGGAGGACGATGAAAGATAGAGGAGTAAAAAAGATACCCTAATGTAGTTGGATTGAAAGCCATAAAATGGCACATGCTTTTTGACACAAGAGATGCATGCACGATGGAGAAATTGGCTTCATGCATAACAAGGTATTTTAGATTCAAGACTTTTGCTTAATGCAAAGTTGGGAGAGAAGAATAGAATCATTTATCGGCTCCCCTAATAGAACCTCATCATTTGGAGGAAATGATTGTGGCTACCAAATTAAGTTTGTTAAAAGGGCTTTAGAACTCATGCTGAAATGAAAATAAGTCAGTGGCGTGGCACTAAGTTTGATTTATTTATTGGACTACAAAAACTTTCGAGCAAAAGTAATTTGGTAGGTGTAAAGTCGATTTCCTCAACCTTTCCATACAGTTGTGCAAGCATGGGCAAAGCATGTGAATTGTTTAAGAGATACAAGCCTTTTAAATAACAGCAAAATTCAAGAGAAGATTATTGGTAATGCTAAATGAAACAATCAGAAGAATAGGCCAATGCTAAATTAGTTTCGAACAAAGGCAATTTGTAGAAGTAATATGAATTCCATACTTTCAAATAAATGCAACGACAGGCATAAGAAATCAATAAAAATGGATTTAGAATAATGGAAATCACATTTTCCAGCTATGACAATAGGCAAGAATTCATCTACATTAAACGGAAAGCAATTTCAAGAACAACAAAATACAAACCAACCTCGATTCCAACACTCGAAACAAAAAATGGCGCATTTAGATCAATTTATTACATCTCAGAAAGACAAAATAATTCATCAAATGCAACTTATTCTACAGAAGAATTTCTTCAGACAAAGTTCTTCTCTGTTCCCAAAACTAAAAATCAAAGATAAAAAACCCCCCCAAAAATGATCCTTATTATTATTTTTCCAAAAAGAAACTATAATATTTTTTAACACAAAATCATGATAAAAGCTTACAAAATAACAAGTTTCTATTCTATAAATAGTTTGAAGTCATGCATGCGCTCAAACAATTATTTTTCTATCTTTTCAATTGCTTTTATAGTTTAACCATTATCTCATTTCATTTAATATTTTATTTTATATTGTAATATTTTTCACATTTTAATTTATTAAAAACTCAACATTAATAATGAATATATTTATATTTAATTATAAAAATACTTTTTAACTTTGCAATTTTATTTAGATAAATTAATTAACCAAGGCAATTCAGAGACCATTTATCAACATGGTCTTTTAAATAATTTATTTAATTCAACAATTAATCAAACAACCACATTAACAAATTTAAATCAAATAAACTAAACACCAATTCAATACTTGACCACAAAGCAAAGTCAAGAAGTAAGATCACCACAATATTGATCGACCAACCATCATACGATCGACATTGATAGGGTGAATCATGGAGAGGCACTACATATTTCTTGGGTTTTTATTGTTTATGTACTCTAATTGCTTTGCTTATGCTTTCTAACCATTACCCATTATTCCCCTGTGACATTTTGGCATGCCTGGTGGTACCCACATCCTAGATTTGACATCTTCTTGTAATTTTTTGAAGACCTATAGGTTATAAAGATGCTTTTGAAGCAGATAGATGTTTTTGTTACAGGTAGCGACACTTTTGTCACACATCGATGCTTATGCCAAGATTACAGTGACACTTTTGTTTTAAATTGGCATGTTTGTTTTGATATCGTTTCTATTTGTCTATGTAGGTTACAATGATGATTTTTTAATATTTTGACACTTTTGTTCTACATTGACACTATTGATCCCTTACAGTGGGGATTTTGTTTGAATTCGACGCTTTTGTTTCAGATGCTTTTGTCTCTTTGTCTATTTAGGTTACAGTGATGCTTCTATAATTATAGTGACACTTCTATTTTATTTCAAAAAAATTGTAATTCTACATCATTTTTGTGGTGAATCTTGATGCTTCTATTTTAATTACAATAACACTTTTGTTTCTATACTTTTAGATTTACATAACCCTAACATGTGAGTATTTATTTGATCTCCTTTTTTGAATCTAACTCATTTGTGTAGCTTGTGGTGAACATTTGGAGAAGATAAAATTAAAAAACTTCTAACAAGTTTGCTTGTAGGGTTTTCTTTCTTTTTATCACATTTCAATTTGGTGCTTAAAAATTGAACCCACAACTATCACATTTGAATTTGGTGCTCAAAATTGAACCTACAACTTTCACATTTAATTTGGTGCTTAAAATTAAACCTAAAAATTGCACATTTAAATTTGGTGCATTAAAATTGAACCTAGAACTTTCATATTTGAATTTGGTGCACTAAAAAGAACTTGTTTAACATGTCTAGTAGGCTAGTGGTGTGTATGCTCTCTCCTTGCACTACATGTGATTTTGGAGATTAAAAACACCATTAGTTTATAATTTTTTTGTACACCAGAGGTGTGACTATCTGCGTTGCTCTTCCCTCGTGACTCTTAAGAATAATCTTGGGAATAAAAAATAGTCATTACCATTTAATTCAAGTAGGAGTCTTGCTTGGATATTTCATCACCTCAAGGTCGACCTCAACCATGTTTTCAAGCAAGGTATATAAGGGGGGAAGAATGAAAGTTGTACCTCAAGGTGTGGCCAACGTCCTTCAAGCCAAGCCTCATGACCATTGGTCCATCAAGACATGTATAGGTGATGAGAAAAGGGGAGACCCCCTTGACTCAAGCATCCACGAACGAGATCACTATTCATTGATCACCCACCACAAACCTTGTTTATTAGTAGTGTTGCATCTAGTTAAGTTTTGGCCTTTTGAATTTTGAAAATCCTGAAGATGTGATCATAACTCGAGTGTACTCAAAAAACTATTAAACTATAACTTAATCACCATTCTATAAATAAGATCGCTTCCTGATAACAAGCCATATCCTAGTTGGTATGACATGTCTAAATTCCACCAATACCATTGAGTTCCTAGAAATGATACTGAGTGTTGTGTGCACCTGAGACACGTGATTCAAGACCACACAAACAATGGTAACATCTGCCTCGATAGTAAAGAGAAGAATCCTAATAAGTTTGTCGCTAAATCCAACAACCAACTTTAGATCTACATAGATCCCTTTCCACCTCATTCTTCCAATTTCATTACTATTTCCTCAAGTCTTCTATGCCATATGATGATGTCACGTATGTAAATATGGTGTCTATCACTCCAATCACCTCTTTGGGTTAGAAGGCTAAGATACCTGATATATCTTTTATGCCTAATAATTTTCCCTACCATGGATAATATACTTCCCTCTACATTCCTGCTCAAGTCAATGATAACATCATCATTGGCATTATGGATGACCCTACCAACAAGGTCAATGTTGTCATTGAGGAGGCACTCTTCGTCAACTGTTTGCATAAGGCAATATGCATGATGGTTTTTCTCTCTCCCCTTTGGGATCCATTTCTCTGTTAGTTCTTGTCAGACCTAAATATTTCTCTACGATATTTTATCATGATATCGAAGTCCAACTTGTTTAGGGTGAAGCTTGGAATTTTGTGACTAGTTTCCATGAATTTAGTTGCTTCAATTGTCCATAAGTGTCTAAAATTTCTTCATGAGGGCACCATGCAAACTATCTAGGACATTGGGTACAAACCGCTAGTGTCACATGGGGGTTTCTCTCTCGACCACTTCTAGTTTGCTCTAGTGGGACCCATGCTGCCTCATGGTGATTTATTATATAAAGTATATTATAGATACAATATCAAGAGCTAAGTGCCTAATTCGGTCCTACCTCCACTTTTTTCTTCCCCAATCCTGTCTTAGCTTGCTCCTATGCAGCAGTGTGCTTTGTCTTCTAAGCTTTCTTCATTGGGGGCTAAAGATAAGCACACTCCCTTGAGTATACCTTCTCATTGTTCCAAGAATTAACAACCTATAATGGTGCCTTCCATTCCTTTGACTGTGCCTAGTAGAGGAAAAGGAAAGGCCCCTGCATTAATGAAATCAAAACCCCATATTTTCAAACTCCCTATTCTTCCTCATATCCCTCGCCCTATTATGTACAATAAGGGTGAGAAATCATCTTTGTCTAGTCCTTTGTGTGTAGTTATGACATCTTGACCCTTGAGGGTCCCTCTTGTTCCTCCTCTTTCCCAAAATGTATGAGGAAGAAAGGAACCCACAATTGAAGTTAAGGATCCCACACCCTTGGCCTCTTGGTCTCTCCTATAGAGTGTGCCCTTTCCATGGTAACGGTTGTGAAGGTGACCTCACCCATCATATTGGTACCTCCTCAGGCTCCTATTCCTTTTCCCTATCACTATCAAAACCAAATTGTGTGTGAGCGTAAGCACCACTCACGTGCAATGGCGAAGGAATGTGATGCCATGTAGAAGGATGCAAATAAATATTTTGTCTCAAGTCCTCCATCTTCTTCCCTTTTTGCACCTACTTCTATCTAGCTTTTGATCTCTTCAAGAGATGTGGATGAACCTCATCTTAAAAGGGTGTAGGTATTCATCATGCCTTCTTTGAAACTGCCTCTCCTTGCCTCTTTAGCTAATGCTCCCTGACTTGTGCAACCCATAGGTATACCTCACACAAAGGCCATGTCTAGTGTGGCCTTGTATGTTCATCCCACATCTCAACACCCTAACCTATCATCCAAGCATAAGCTTGAGTAGGACATTATCCTTGAATCCCACTGCAAGAAGTATACTCCTTCCATTTCTCTTTCTTCTTCTTCCCTCATCATTAATGATATCCCTTCTTTACTAGATTTGGTCACTATTCCTCTTTCAAAGGTTTGTGCTAAGGCTCCTACTCTCTCACAACCTACAATTGAATCATCATAGTCATCTCCAAAGTGAATGTTTGACTCTTTGGAGGATATTTTGGAATTGTCAACTACTTTCACAAAGTCTTTGACACTCAACTTGCAAGAACTAGTAGATGGGGATATTGAAGCAGCCACATCTCTAGCCCTCGTTGCAGGTGAGTGCATGGTACTACCTTAGATGTTTTATTGTGAGCTTACCCTTCTTCCCTCTATGATCTAGATTGGGAGGAGGATGACTTTTTGGATATAATCAACCAAAGAAATACATTTCATGTCTTTAGATTGGAATTTGTTTTTTTTTGTATTCCCTCGTACTTGTGTGTATATGTTGTAGTCTCTCCTGGAGGACCCAAGATACCCTCATAGGTAATTGATACAAGAAAAATGACCTATCATGCACTTATTATATTTGTATCATCATTATTCTCTTTGTTGTACCTTGGTTTTTGACATTTGGGGATGATGCAAAGTGTTGGGGGTATTTAGGCCTTCTTTCATCTTAACCCAAATTTTTATTTTTATTTTTTCTTCATGTGTTCCTTCTTCATGATCTAGGTATTCAGGAATATAATGATGATTCATATACAATTGCATACAAATATTGTCAATATGAATCATACTGACCCTAAATATCTCGATCCCCTTGTCTCTCTCTCTCTCTATTATGTCTCTCTTATAATAGGACCTCAAAAAACTTGTGTTCCTTTGTGTAACACAAGGAAGGGTAGGGACTATCACATTCTTATTACAAATCTTTTATCTCATGTCTAAATTTAGCTATCTTATCTATCATATACATGGGGGAAACCCACTAGATTTTGTTTTTAAGATTTTCTATGTCTCTCTTCTATGGTCGTCCTACAACATAGTTTGTAGCAACTACATGATGATTAGATTATCTTATGGTCCCTAACATAGCACAACTTGCTACCCATACATATAGACACCATCTTGAGTATATATAATCTTTGATGTCTAAATCTTTGCTTTTCACCTAACATGTTTGTGTGTAGCTAACATGTTTGTGGTGATATAAATTAATCATTCTATGCAAGATCAACTCGGGTCTCTTCCCTGAAGCCAACTCTGCATAGATAGAAGATTTTTCTTCCCCTTCACATCTTGAGTATAACACTCTCTCTCTTTTTACTTTAGTTTGCATTTCCTCTTGGACACATATGCTCACTAAAGTAGGGACAAAATGTAATGTCAAAAATTGTAACCCCTACAATTTTATATTTCATACACCTTCCTCTTTAGAAAAACTAAGATAATTATGCTCTCCCAACTCAAAAAAGCATTTCTCACCACCTAGCACACCCCTTTCCTCAACTGCTAAGTCCAATTTTTTCACAAGCCAATGCATGTTGTGAAGACTTATGTGCACCACATTAACGTCTCACAAAAATCCATGACTAAGTTGGTCATTGAGACGCTACACCTGCCATGTTTTGGAAGTGTTAGGCCTTTGCCAGCCTGCAACCACATCAAAAATTGCTTGCGCTAGCTTCTTAGACCAATAAGTCCCTCTCTTTTGCAAAGTATTCATTCATTCTTGATTGAATCTTCATTCTACATTCTTGAACTTCTCCATTCTTTCTCTCTTTCTCTTGGAAACACATATACAACTCTTTCTTCTCCATTTTCTATAACATTTTCTTGAGCAAGCATTATCTTTATTCTTCTTTTTACACATGTATCTTACAATGGGATCATCTATGACTTTTAGTGGAAGATCCATTATTATATCACTGGTTCTTCTTCTTGGGAAGTTGTTGTCATCTTGGAGATTTATTTTTTCTCCTACATTGCATCAACATGCTTCTCTTTTGGTGCTCATATGGGGTGACTTTTCGAGAATCTTTCTTTAGCATTTTATCTCTATTTTTTATTACCATATGGTATTCTTCATCTTTTTCACATCTATTATTATTTTTATTATCTTGTCTAGGGTTTTATGTGGAGGTCAAAACACCAATACGAGGGTTTGATTGAGCCAAACTCCTAAACAACCACCCCAACATTTCTCTTTGGTCTTATGTGTGTTGGTGTAGGTAGAAGAATCTCCTGAAGTGAGCTCGAACGCCCTCAGACACTCTCAATGTAATCTTGAAACTTTACCCTTTTCTTTTGTTTCATTCCCATTTAGTATATTTATTTCAACACCTTTAATTCTATATGTCCATATGTTACATCTTTGTACATCTGGAAACTTGTATAGAGTATTTCTATGTCTTTATGTGATATCTCTAGTTTTCTATCTTATGAGACTACAATGATGTCATATTGTCATCTAATAGTCATGTTGTCATCTAATAGCCATGTTTTCATCCTAGACAGAGAACTCGTTGAGCCATCTAGGAGACCTTTATACCTTGTTCTATTAGTTTTAGATGTTTGAAGGTTATGAATAATTTATATACTTCAATATGTACTCTTATCCTAGTTCACTTGAGTCAAGGCCTTATTGTAATTAAAAGTGCTGACCTTGTCCTAGGTCAATATTACACCTTTAGTTAAGTTTCTACTTAGGACCAAGCATAAGAGGTGGCTGGGAGAATTTCCACTTTGTGGACTTATCATGTTATTACTTTATCACATCCACCTTTTGTGGACATATCATGTGATTACCTCTCCACCTTTTGTGGGTGATCCACCATTTGTGGTGATTATCACATTATCACTTTTCCACTTTAGGTGGAGTGATAGCTTTTCACAATTGTCTCATGTCATAAGATTATGACACTTGTCATAATCTCATGCCCTTCTATGTTCTCACCTTGGTTATATAACCAAGGGGTCTCCTATGTACTTTTTCTCATCATATTTGCATTCATTGATAAGAATATAGCCTATTCTTGTCATATTGCTTCTACCTCTCTTATGCTTGTGCTTTCTATTAGGCCTCTAGATCTTGGGTGGCTATCTTCATAGCCACCATTACATGGTATCAGAAAGCACTTTGGAGTTCCTTTGGATTGTCATTTTGGAGAGATTCTTGGAGGGTTCCATTTTGGCCTTGTATTGTAGTACATTTTGGGAGCTTGTTGTGACGATCTAAGCCTCCACCATTGTGTCTCGAGGTCCTAGATAGTCATATTTTCCTTTGTTTCGCCTCAATTGACATTGGAGGCCAAATCAAGAGTTTGAGATTGAGGTGGTTGCCGACGAAGCTTGCTACCACTTCAGAGCATTTTTAGCCAAAAAGGATATTGCCATCATGTCTAGAAGGCTTGAAAACCTAAAGATTGACTACCAATTCATCGATTTTGGACACTATCAGTTGTAGGATGAGGAATTTTTTTTCCCCAAAGGCCATTCAGAATCCCATATCGGTACAATTTTTCAATTTTCGCAATAAAATATTTTAGCTAAATATTTCTACGAATTATCTAAATATTTGGGGCAAATATTTCAAATTGGCTTCTCCTCGGTCAAATTTATGAGTCGAGTAAAGATTTAATTTAAGGTCGCAGGGTACAAAGCATTTGTTTTTTTTCAGCTTATTTATTACCCGGAATCGCTACTATCCTCCTGCCTCTCCATTCACTTTGGCTAAGGTTCCTAAAATATTTGCTGAGTACATTCTCGTGTATGACATCAGATTTATACCATTGGTCACTAGGTACTAGCTCCCTCATTGCTTGATAATTGCCATCAACTATTATTGGATCACTAAGCACCCAATCCCTTCATTGCCTCTTCTATCATTTATCAGCCAAATAACACTTCCATCGAGCTCCTGTTATGGACTGCTTTCCTTCCAACCAACCAACAAGGCTTAGTTGCTCCTACCGACATCCACTTGGAGGGCTTTCTTCACGGTCTTCTGCTTCGAGGAACCTTTGGTTGGCTTCTTCATCAGCATTTCCAGTTTTGCATCATGTTGATTGTAGTTCTCCTCTATGTAATGTTGTAATCGCACTAAAATAAAGTTCCACAATCTACTATTTCAGTGTACTTTGTCATGTACTGTATGCTTTTTTGGATTGATCTATGTATCTAGTGTTAGTTCCTATATAATTCAATGAATGCAGTAACCTGTTACCCATGCATTTTCAGCTGAGATTGACTAGTCACCACATAGTAGACAATTCTATTTTGAAGCACTCTCACTGCTCTGTAAGTTTGGTCTCTACATCCAGACTTGTTGCATGGCTTCGGAGACTTAGATTGTGCCAATTTTTGCATGGCTCTAGTGAGACATATATTCTACCAATCTGCTATTGATGGGCATTCAGTTGTTGCTCACACAGTTGTCTTCTTGGTTCCAACTTTATTCCTATTGTAGTGTGGGTTCATCTATAGTTCTTCATCGACAGATTCTGCAGTTACTCTTGAGTTGACAGATTCAGCTCAGTCACCAGTTATGTGGCATTTTCTGTAGTTGTACCTGATTCTTTCCATTAGTGCTTGTCATAGTTGGAATTATTTTGGAACAACATTTGGAGGACTCATCATAATCCTTGGTCCACTCTACATCAACCTTCGCATTGTTCTACATTGTCTTCCTCTTCAATTATGATTGGGGACTCTTGGTATTGTGACATTTGAGCAATGACTCACCATTGAGGGGGGGTTGCATGGACTTCTTCATTCTTCTTATGGGGGGGGACTTTTTCCTCACTCGAGGTTTTATCCTTCCTAGAGCATGTTTCTTGTTTTGTTTCTCTCTTTTGGGGAGGATTTTTGTCCCACTAGGTTCTCTCCTTTCTCCTGCCAGGAGACAGACAGTGTGTATATGGGTACCCAACATGGCCTTAGCTGTTGGGACCCATCTTGCATTGTTTGATTTTAGTACATTCTCCTAAATTGCACCCTTAAGGGAGGGTGTTGGTGCACTTAAAAGTGTTGTACCTTTGTCCTAGGTCATTACACCTTAGTTAAGTTTAATTTGGGGACCACACATAGGAGGTAGTTGGAGAATTTAGTTTGGTGGATTATCATGTTATTACTTTATCACATCCACCTTTTGTGGACATATCATATGATTACCTCTCCACCTTTTGTGGGTGATCCACCATTTGTGGTTATTATCACATTATCACTTTTCCACTTTAGGTGGAGTGATAGCTTTTCACAATTGTCTCATGTCATAATATTATGACACTTATCATAATCTTATGCCCTTCTATGTTCTCACCTTGGTTATATAACCAAGGGGTATCCTATGTACTTTTTTCTCATCATATTTGCATTCATTGATAAGAATACAGTCTATTCTTGTCATATTGCTTCTATCTCTCTTATGCTTGTGCTTTCTAGTAGGCCTCTAGATCTTGGGTGGCTACCTTCATAGCCAATTCTTATAGTGTCAATTAAGGCGGGGGAAATAAAGTTTTCCCCTTGAAATCTTGTCATCTTGAGGGTGGCGAATTTCCTTCTCTATGATTACATTAGGATCAATCAACGATATTTATATGTTTGACTAAATATACTATTCATATTTATGTTGGTAACCATGTTTAAAATTTTGATTTTAAACTAAAATAAAACTTGATGAAATAAAATTAAGATGCTAAAAGAGATAAATTGGTGAAAATAATTTGACACAGAGAAGTGAAAATAACTTTATGATTAGAGAAATAGAAATTTAAAAATAGGGAAATTAGGGTATAAATTTGGAATTCTCTACCTAGAACTCTAGTGTGGTGCAAGTATGTTCACATTACATGTTGTCATCTTGTACGAACATAAAACCAAAAAATAGTACAAGTTAGAAAATTTCCCTACATGTACATAAATCAAGAAAAAATTCTAAAGATAACATAATGATAGAAATAACAAAGTGAATTCTACTCAAACCACTATTATATTCAAAACATAAAAAGGAATTAAAAATAAGGTTAAATAGAGGGTTTTATAAAGATACCATTGAATGATTATGGGACCGGTTTAGCAACATATCCCTACGAAAGACCAATTAAAGACCCAAATCTTGCAAACACATAACTTAGCCAATTTTTGCCTAATATTCACCAAATTTGAATTAAAAATACCCATTAAGGTCTCCTACAAGGTGGAAACCTTAGATAACCCCCACTTAGTTAATTTTTAGTTGTTCAGCTTGGGTACTTAGGTTTGAAGAAATGAATGAATATAGTGACTAAAGACACATCCTAAACATAAAAACCAATGAAAATTTTCTCAAATCAATTATAAATGATGTGAAATGAAATGGGGGTCTCAAAACTTGAAAGACCTAATAAGGTTGAGCTTGTGCAATTGACTCTATAACCGTGGAAATGATCTTGAGTGAGAAAATGATTAGATCTAGGGGGCTAATGACTATATCTAAGGTGTATTGATAGGTCTAATAAATGTTTGATAATAATGGAGTGTATGTATATAAGAATAAAGTAAGAATTAAATATATGAGAATATATGTACATAAGAATGAATAATGGTTATAAAAATAAGTTGAATTTGTACAAATTTATACCATTTGATCACCATTTAATCATAAACACTCAAAATCTACATAAAAAGTTGAAAAAAGATATAAATAAACAAATTTTACCATTACACAAATCAATTTTTACTAACCTCACATTAAAATATAATTTTGATAGTAATGATCTTATAAGTGAAAGCAACTACATTTTTAAAGTCCTCTACATATTTTAAAAACATAAGATCAATGATTAACATATATTTTTATTTTATTAATTTTCTAATGAAACAATCGAGGAAAGTAAGGGACATACCTAAATCCGAGAACCAAGTGATCTTTAGGACAAATCCTTTCAAAAATATATTTTTAATTCTAGTATACAACTTGCAAATTAAAAATAAATGTTATCCATAAGCACCATTAATAACTATATCAAAAGTTTTTTTTATGTGCAGCTTGCCTCTTAAAGGTAATCTATTTTTATTTTTTAAAATGGCAATGCTTACTATTATTAATATTAAAAAGAGGTAATAAATTCTAACACGCAATTAAAGTCTTTTGCTTGTAATTTAGCTGTTGCAACTACTCTTCATAATTACAAATTCCAAATGAATAGGGAAGTTTTATTTGAGTGGGCATGTTCTAATTGATTTCTTGACCACAAAAAAAATATTAATGTTGGGCTTGTAGAGAACATAATTTCAAAAATGTCAAGGATAATTTAATTAAAAAATATGGAACGGTTTAACTTCACAATATAGGTACACTTAACCCATAGGATATAGAAACATCTTAAATTTTTTTAATAAAGAATAAATAATTATTTTTTTATTTATATGATTGCCTTCTTTAATGTTTATTATTTTGTGAAATTTATAGAGATAAAACCAAGGCTATTATTATATGTTAGGGTGAAAGGCACTCTAAATTTAGTTATAATGTTTTCTTCAAGGAATTTTATCTATTTTTTATGTTTATTTTAATTACATAATATTCATTTTATCTTCTATAATAATTAGTTGTTGTATGTACAAATTTTTGTTTGGTGGTGTTGGGACTCAATATGGTATTTACTAAAATTTGTTTGAATTTTGATTTTTTACATATTAAACTTTATTTTTTTCATTATATAAAATTGATTTGAAAAATCTTTGTATGGTTTCCATTTATCAAAAATGGTTAAGGGTTATTATTTATCATTCCCCATGTGTTTATTATATATTAGAAGTTAAAATATAAAAAATTCTAAGTGCAAAGGAATTGAGTTTAATTTCTAGGGATTTAGTGAGATTTTAGAGTTTTACAGTTTCTAATCTTGGCATGGCTTTCTTTTGACCACTGTCTTTTCCCTTTACTTTTACAAATTTTAGACATTCTCATCATGGCATTCCAACATGAGTTCCTTGCTTTCCTTGATTCTCGATCCTTTCACCATGTTATTTATGGAGTCATAATTTTGGTCATTCCTTGACTCATATCCCTTGAGGCATAAGTTCCTTGGTATCTTTGATCCTAGACTCTCGATATTTCCTATCATATATTTTTTGGAGTTGGATATGTGGGGGTATCTCTAACATTTTATCATTAGCATGATTTATAAAATATTCTTGAATCTCGATCCTTGAAATTTTGCATTGTTCACCTTTTCAAGTTCACAAGTTTTGAATTTTCCTTATTTAATTTCTTTGAGTATGGATTATATGATATGCTCAATCCACAACTCCTATTTTTTCTCTTTATATATCTATTCAAAGTTGGTGATGCAAAGATAGCATTATTTAATTGTTTTGAGAATGGGTTATGAGATACTCACCATAGTTGATCCTAGACAAGTGGTATAATTTTCTTGGTATCCTTGCAACCCATACATTATTCCCTTTCCACTCCTACCTACCTCCTTACATGAGTTAGAGTACTTTTATTAACTAGATTCAACTCCTACAATTTCTCCAAGAGGATTTTCTCATTTAAAAATAGTTGTCCATCTCAAGGACACAAATTCACATGCAATTTAAAATGGTGGAAGATTAAGATGATGATTTAGTCATTAATGTGATGGTCGAGTTCTAGATCGCTATGGTTCTCACACTTGTTCAAAATCACTCACTTGGAAAAAAATTGGATCTAAGATTATCATGCATGCCACATCCATTAACCTCCAAGTTCTTCATTGGTTCCCAAAGTGATAAGGTAACCAATAAATTTCTATATATTCTAGTTTAATTTTCATCCAAAGGGTCACTCATTCTCATTTCTACACAATTGTAAGTATCAAAGAGCTTCTAGGATTCTAGATCTTGCATATCTAGTTGCTTATTGAAAATATCATTGTATAAATCATGAACAAGTAGCTATTTTAGTAGATGTTTGTAACTCAACATGTCCTTGGCCATGTGTACATCTTTAGTGAAGTTTCTAAGTGATGAATTAGGATATGTTCTTCTTATCGTAGGGTTTTATCTTACCATATTTTTGGATATGAATATAATAAAAATTAGATGAATATCGTAGCATTCTAAATCATTCTTTGTAATATAAATTTTAATACTATATATATTTAGATTTTGGAGATGTTATGGTTAGAAGGTAGACATCTAATAGTTAAATGCATGTTTGATCAATAAAATAGAAAAATAAAATACACAAAAAAATTATAGCAACAACAAGACAACACAAAGAATTTAATGTGGTTCACCCAATATGGGCTACATCCACAAAACCGTAGCCATCCAATGATTTTATTATCCAGTGCAAAACATATTACAGTCTCGTGAATAATGCCCTACTGCAACTCCCATCCCAACCGCTTATTACAAGATTTTTAGAAGCTTCTAGAATTAGGGTTTTACAAAGTCATTTTTTATTTTGTCAGTGATGAAGCAAAAAAATAGGAGAAATTTTTTTCTCAGGGGCTGTCACCCCCACTTGGGGCTTGGCCCGACCCCAGACCTGGTGAGGATACATGAAGAGTGTATAGTATAGCATGATCAGTCGCCACATACCAACAATCTCCCATTTGGAGACTAATCAGGCTCCACACAAAACAATCTCCCACTTGGAGACTGATCCTGGACGACACCACTGCACTTACAACTCCCACTGGAAATAAGCACCTTGGACCCTATCGCTCTGTTATACTTTTAACCATGAAGACCAACCAAATTTGAAGAGGAGCTCAACTTTCTCCCTTGGCACTGCCTTTGTAAACATATCCGTTGGATTGACATCTATATGTATCTTTTCCAACTTTACCTGTCCATCCTCCAACACTGACTAAATGAAATGATATCTTAGTTGTATGTGTTTGGTTTTAGAGTGCAAGGAAAAATTATTTGCAAGATGTATAACACTTTGGTTGTCTATAAACAAGTGATTTTTAGCTTGTTGTTTTCCCAACTCTTCCATGAAAAGTTGCAGCCATATCATCTCCTTTGTTGCCTCTATTGCAGTAACATACTCTGCCTCCGTGGTGGATAAAGCAACCACCTTTTGCAACTGATAAATCCAACTCACTACTATCCCACCAACTATGAATACATAACCTGTGGTACTCTGCCTGGTATCTATATCCCTTTCCAAATTTGAGTCAATATAGCCTTCTAAATCAGTATTAGAGCCCCCAAAACATAAACATTTATTGGATGTACCTCTCAAGTACTTGAGAATCCATTTTACTACATTCCAATGCTCAACTCCAGAATGACTCATATGCCTAGTAACAAATCCTATAGCATGTGCAATATTCGATCTTGTGCATACCATGGTGTACATTAAACTACCTATAGCTGAAGCATATGGTACCTTGGACATTTTTTCTTCCTCCTCTTGTGTATTTGGACACATATCCTTTGTCAATTTAACATGACTAGGAAAAGGTGTGCAGAAAGCTTTGGCATTCTCCATATGAAATCTCTGCAACACCTTATCAATATAATCAAACTGAGAAAAAAACTATTTTTTTGTTTTTCCTATCTCTTGTAATCTTCATACCAAGGATTTGTTTCACTACCCCCAAATCCTTCATATTAAAATAATTTGCTAACTAATGTTTTAACTCCTTAATGTGAACCATGTTAGACCCCACTACAAGCATATCATCAACATATAAACATAAAATAATAAAGCTATCATC
The DNA here is from genome assembly GCA_007258455.2 of Sequoia sempervirens. Classification (NCBI taxonomy): domain Eukaryota; kingdom Viridiplantae; phylum Streptophyta; class Pinopsida; order Cupressales; family Cupressaceae; genus Sequoia; species Sequoia sempervirens. The sequence goes on along the minus strand of VDFB02177840.1, from coordinate 1,150 downwards.
ATCTAACGTCTTAAAATAAACACAATGATCTAAATTACATCAATTGTAGCCATGCTCAGTCATAAAGCTATCAAATTTAATATACCATTGCCAAGGTGCTTGCTTCAAGCCATATAAATTTTTCTTCAATCTACACACCAATTTCTCTTGACCTTTGACCTCAAATCCTTGTGGCTATTCCATATATATTTCCTCTTCCAAATCACCATGGAGAAAGGTTGTTTTAACATCTAGCTATTCCAAATGCAAATCTTTAGTAGCCACAATACTTAAAATAGTGCATATAAAAGTCATTTTAACAACCAGAGAAAAATCTCATCAAGATTAATACCCTTTTTTTGTGCAAATCCCTTTACAACTAACTTGGCTTTAAATCTTTTCTTACCTCCATCCTCCTCTTTCAACCTATAAACTCATTTGTTTGGTAAAGACTTTTTACCTACAGGCAACTTGCATAATTCCCAAGTCTAATCTTTTAGCAAGGAGTCCTTCTCTTCTTCCATTCCATGCTCCCAATGAACCTTGGTATCAACCTACATAACTTCATCATAACATTTCGGTTCACTAGCATCAGTTAATAAAATAGAATACAAAGAGGGAGAAAATATTTTCTGGGGGTCTAGTTATCCTTGAAGACCATCTAACATTCACTAGAGTTTGTGGTATTTGTTGTTGTTGTTGTTGATGAACCACTAGAACATCATTGTTTGGTGTATCATCCAACACTACATAATCATTTTCTTTCTTCTCATGCTGATGCAACTGATCTTTGTACAACACTTTCTCATTGAATATGACATCTCTGCTTCTCACAATTTTTTAATTTTAAAAATCCCAAGCCTATAACCAAATTCATCAATGCATCCAACAAATATAAGAAATTTCTTTGATTTTGCATCAAGCTTGGTTCTGTTTCAAAATCTACATGTGCAAATACTTCATAGCAGAAGGTTTGGAAAAATAATAACTTACCTTCTTACTGTCCATGCTTCCTTTCAGATACCACAACCCAAAGGATTAAGAACTCTATTAATTAAATATAAAATAGTATTGATAGCCTCTACCCATATGTTTAAAGGCATCCAACATGCAATCTCATGCTCCTTGCACACTCCATTATTGTCCTATTCATGTGCTCAACCACTCCATT